>CAHIKZ030005425.1:330000-332500 GCA_903632075.3 Acanthosepion pharaonis | reverse complement strand
TTAAAATAACTGATTACGCACTTTAGTCATCTTTCCTCGCAATGTAATACACTTAAGTAACCCCCCCCACCAAAAAAAACCAAAAAAAAAACCACAAAAAACAAAAAAATCTCGCAAAAATAAAATGCTTTTCTGAAACTTTATTTGTGTAATATTAGCTGATTTAAAGTATAATTACTTTGATTATTATTATTATTATTATTATTATTATTATTATTATTATCTAATTATTAAATTATTTACTTTAAATAATCACGAAAAAAAAAATGCATTTTTTTAACCCGACCGTAGCTGTGTTGACAAACTGATTGTAGATCTTATGTTGTTCTATGGAGGTTTTATTTATAAAACATAATTTAAGGAAATGACGTGAGCGCCAGTTTTATATAATATTTAAGTACTCAGTAATCTGAAAATTAAAAAAAAAATATTAATACTTTAAATTTACTATAGTTATCGTTCTTATTTTTGTATAATATCGTGTATGGTATCTTACAAAAATCGGCCCGTTTTTACACTTATAAAAATATTCAAAATTCTTTGAAATATATGTGCTAAATGTATTTTGCCCTTTATAATAATATCTTCTAAAAGGCTGAAAATAATACAAAATTGTAAAAGATTTAAAACCAAATAATTTTTTTCTAATTAAAATATTTTTAAAATGAAAGCAGTTCCCGTAAAATTCATTATTCATCGAAAGTCATTTTTTTTCTTGAGACAATAGTATCCGTCTTATATCTTATTTACAAAAGCAATTAAAAGCTATTTTAATAAAATTATCTTAAAGTCTTGAAGCATTTTTTATTTTATGATTTAGAACAGATTTTCGGTAAATGGTGTTCTTGTTTGAAAAAAAAATAAAATAAATAAAATAAAATTGATGATTTAAATTCTTCCAGATATCTTTGAGTCAAGTCACTGGATTAATTCAACCAACGTTTTTATCCACTAGGCTATGTGTTCTTCAGGAACGTGGAACTAGAACAATCTACTCCGGTGGACGAAATAAAGGGTTCCATACGAAATTTCAATCGCGTGAAGAAGAGCGGAGAGTAGGACGGCCGAAATATCGAGAATATGGCAACAATCCGAACAATGTAAATAGTATATATATATATATATATATATATATATATATATATATATATATATATTACCGCTTTGTTAGAGCCTTTCCTAATATATATATATATATATATATATATATATATATATATATATATATATATATATATTAATGCTTGTTAGAGCTTTTCCCTATATATATATATATATATATATATATATATATATATATTACCGCTTTATTGGGAAGCTTTCCTATATATATATATATATATATATATATATATATATATATATATATATATATATATAAAATATATATACAACCACACATGTCCACATGAAGAGAGACGCTAAAATTTTTCAATTTAAACTGATTTTTTAGAAAATTGTTATTATGGCTACAAATTTAGATTTAAATATGCTACTTGAATTGAAGTAGAACACACTTTCCCAAGACCAAAATATATAGAAAGTGCTTTAATCAACTAGATCATCCACAATAGATTTACGCCTAGGTTCATCGAACATTACACATTTCTTGATAGATCTTCTATAATCACACTGTGGGATATTTGATAATAGAAGTGATAAATATATAAAATCACCTAAACTATTTCCCCCCACCAAAAAAAAAAAATCAAATTTTAAATTTCTTCGTATGGATGTGTAGTCGCATCTACGTAACCATCATTTAGCCTAATAAAGTCCTGGAGGACAAAACGCTTGACACGAAAAGATTTTCTATTTTGTCATATATATATATATATATATATATATATATATATATATATATATATATATATATATATATGTATGTATATATATATATATATGTATGTAATACATAAAATGTTAATAGGCAGAGCTAAATCAGACCTAGAAAAAGAAGTATTAAAAAGTGCTCAATACACTTATGAAGAATAAAATAAAAGTAAAAATAACATATAACTTTTCAGTAGTCCTGACTTAACATCCTGTGATTTTTTTCTTTGGGCTTGCTTAAAGGAGCAAGTCTGTTATATCAAACCTAGACTTCGGAAGAACTTAAAGGCCGAATACAAGAAGGTATGTCTTCTAGACCACAAGAGTTGCTGGTGAAATCATTTGACGCGATTTCTGAGCGGCGAGAAGCTGGTAGCGAAATCTTATGCCATATCTAAAATGCTAAAATCTTTCCTCTTATATCCATTTCTTCTAAAAAAAAAAGTATAGTTTATAAATAAATTATAAGTACTTTAAAATGGATAGTTACGTTTCACCCCCCCTGTATATTAGCATATTTTATTTGTTTCCTTTTCCCTTTGTTTTTCTTTTACTTCATCTGTTTCAAAATTGCTATCACCTTTTATATCTTCTACTTTCTCCTTTTTATTTTTTTAAAAATCTATTTATCTCTCTGACTCTAATTTCTTTTTTCTTTTACTATCAT
>CAHIKZ030005425.1:247500-325000 GCA_903632075.3 Acanthosepion pharaonis | reverse complement strand
AGGATTGTGGGATGAGGTGACTTTTAGATTGGCTGATCTTTTAGATCTTGAAGATGATTCAGTTTGCTGAGTCCACTAAAACACGTTGATCTCTACTACCATATATATATATATATATATATATATATATATATATATATATATATATATATATATATATATATTTGCTTCCCTCTCGTATTCAAGGATATCCGTCTAGTATGTCAGCTAGTAATCCTATTGCAGACGCCTGCTCTGTGGTTTATACCTTAGTTACATTTTCTGAAAAGAAACGTTTAATCTAGCGTGATCAACAATTTGAACAAGGTTGTTTTCTATAAATACTTTCATGTTAATTATTCGGATGAACTTTTTGCTCCTGTACCTAGATCTTGTGATACCATAACATAACTACAACATGGACTCTTCCAGGACTATATAAAGTATGCGACATTACACTCTAGAGAGAAGAAGAAGAGGAAAAGAGAGTATTCTAATACCGTAGTATCAGCCACGTACGACTAACAATATTGACACTGGCACATAGTAAGCTCGCTTACACTTACACTATCTTTGTAACCTTTTTGTTTAATATATCTTTCTTACCTCTAATCCGTGTTTCGTGTTTTCCTTCCGTGGTCCCAACTTTGGGCCCACATCAGTGACGACGGAGAATTTGAGAAACTCACTCACGCCGAAACCTCAATACCTTATCAGTCCCACATTTGTGTCGACGAAGAATTCGAGAAACGCATTTACGTCAAAAACCGCAATACCTTGCCAGTCCCACATCAGTGGCGACAGAAAGATTCGAGAATTTCGTTCTCACCATATCAATAGCGACAGGGTACTCGAAAAATACACAGAAACTCCACGCGTTCCTAAAGTAGTGTTGAACGAGAAATTAAGCTGGTATTACTACATTAGCGATTTAAACGCAACACCCAGCGTCTACATATAAAAGAAATATATATTCCGATAACAAACAGCAGTGATCTAGCGATTCGACATCTACGGAACATTAAAGTCTGTCCAAATAACATTACGAGAACGATTTCTTAAACACCCACACACAGAGAAAAAACCCATTTTGTTCATAAAACAAACTGACAACACAAGAGCAGAAGTACTATTTACGACTACAAGTTTTCGAAAAAAAAACTATCTAATTTTTTTGTTTTTATGTAACTGAGTTGAACTCGTGCATAAAATTATTCTCCCCTCAAATTCGCTGAGGCGAGTTTTCTCTTTTTTGTACCTCTAAAAAAAATACATACAATTACGTTAAAATTAACGGAATCACGGAATCGCAAAAAAGCTAAACACATAATTAGTTTAGTTTAACTAATTTTCTGTTCATATTTTTTTTGTGTAAAAGAAAAAAAAGAAAAAAACCTATCAAGATTTTTTTGTGTACCTCCCCTTGGTACACGGGTTTCAAAGCAACAAAAAATCGCTGTCATTTTTGTTTGTCTTAATATGGAAGATTTTCAAAAATTAATTGCCCAAATGCTAAAAGTAAATTTGAATCAGCAACAAAAATCAGAAGAAAGACAACAACAACTATTTTTGGAATTACATAAACAACAAATGGAATTCCAACAAATTACGCTTCAGAATGCTGAACTACAACAGAAACAACTTAAAGAATTACTCGTAAATGCATTAAAAGGCTCAAACTCTGAAAAAGATACAATATTCTCCCAGAGTACAATCTACAATTCAATGGAAACCTTTGAATACGTACCAGAGAACGACAAAACGTTCGAGGCTTTTTACAGGAGCTACGAAGATATTTTCAACGTAGACTGTGAACAATGGCCCAGTAAAAAAAAGGTACGTCTACTATTGAGAAAACTGGGAACTACAGAACATAGTAGGTTCGTAGACTTTATACTACCCAAGAAAACCACTGACTTGGATTTTTCAGAGACTATTAAGCTACTATCGGAACTATTCGGGCCTAACACAACCTTGTTCCGCAAACGTTGGAAATGCCTGAACACAGTCAAAGACAACCAGCAAGATTTTCTAACGTTTGCAGCATCGGTAAACAAGCTCTGTAATGATTTTAAACTAGCCGAACTAACTGCCGATAATTTCAAGTGCTTAATTTTCGAACAAGGTCTAGTATCAGCAGAAGACGCCGAAGTCAGACGACAGGTACTGACCAAGCTTGAGAACGAACAAGGATCGACTCTCCAAAAACTGGCAGAGGACTGTCAAAGAGTAATATCTGTAAAGTGTGACTCAAACACTATCGAGGAATCAGGTGTGGCTCAGATTAATAAAATCAGAAGCAAGTCTACCTCCTATTCCCCTCAAAAAAACAAAAGGCAAATATCATGTCCTAAATTCCGCAGTAACCAGAACCCAAATAGGTTAAAGAAACCGTCCGGACCATTTTACCATTGTGTTAAATGGCATTGGATGAAATTCTATCCAGTTAAGAACAAAAAATATTGCAAACATTGCAATAAAAGTGGGCATACTTTAACTTCGTGCTGGTACGCCAACAGAACGAGAAAACCCCAAAATAAAATTAGGCAAGCTCAATCTGACGATATTGCCGATAGGAATTTAAGGAAATATGTAACTGTGGATATTTTCAATAATTCCATTAAATTCCAGCTTGACTCGGGTTCCGATATTTCAACCATTAATTGGCGTACTTGGCGAAAATTAAACAAGCCGACCTTATTAAAAACGGATAAAACAACAAAATCCGTAACTGGCGAAAAAGATTAACATTTTAGGCGAGGTAATACTTACAGTAACACTAAATGGAGTTACCAAAAAGCTCAAAGCCTACGTATTGAAAACTTAAGATAACTTATTTGGAACAGATTGGATAGAAAAGTTCAATCTTTGGGATTGCCCAGTGAGTACATTTTGTCGCAAGATACAAAGTACAACGTCCAATTTGGTAAATCTAAAAAAGTAACTCAAACAACAATTTTCCCAGGTTTTTTCTGGCGGCCTTGGGAAATACACTAAAATGAAAGCTAAGTCCAAGGTGTAGGACGGTGCACAACCGATATTCAAAAAGAAACTGAATGTCCCTTTCGCTGCTCTAGAGCAAATCAACAAAGAGTTAGATAGACTCGAACACGCAGGTATTCTGTCAAAAACAGATTTCAGCGAGTGGGCAGCACCTACGGTCTACGTAAAAAAGAAGTCCAATCAAATTCGAGTATGCGCAGATTTTTTCACAGGGTTAAACGATGCCTTCCAAGATTACCACTATCCTCTCCCAAGCCCTGAAGAAATTTTCAATAAACTCAATGATGGAATTTTTTTTTCTAAAATTGACCTCTCGGACGCATACCTTCAGATAGAGGTGGAAAGAAGAAAGTTCCAAATTGTCTGCAAAACACCCATAGAGGGTTGTACAAATACAATAGACTGGCTTTTGGGTAAAGGTTGCGCCTGCAATTTTTCAGCAGGTCATGGACGCCATGCTGGGCGACCTTGATTACGCAACAGCCTATTTGATGATATACTGGTTACTAGTAAAAACTACGGCAGAGCACCGAAACCATATAATAAACGTATTCGAAAAGATACAAGAATACGTTTTTAACGTTAAGGAGGCAAAGTGTGACTTTTTCTTACCAGAGATTAAATACTTAGGGTACATCATAAATAAAGACGGTCGTCGGCCGGATCCAGAAAGAGTCAACGCGATCAGAAACATGCCAGCCCCAGATAACTTTCAAACGTTACAAAGCTTCCTCGAACTAGCTAACTTTTACCAAAGGTTCATTAAGAACATGCAAAATTTGAGAGGGCCTCTCAACCAACTTTAAAAAAAGGACAAACCATGGTCATGGACCCCGGAATGCCAAGATGCATTCGAGAAGATCAAGAAAACTCTTACTCCGGACCTCTCACTCACCCATTAAGACCCTAGTCTCGACATCATAGTCGCAAGTGATGCAAGCTCGTACGGCATTGGTGCTTGCATTCTGCATAAACTGACAGATGGTTTGCGAAAAGCTGTGGCTCACGCATCAAGATCTGTACTTCAAGCTGAGAAACAATATTCCCAAATAGAGAAAGAATCTCTAAGGTTAATATTCGCTGTGACAAAGTTTCACAGATATCTACATGGTAGACGGTTCATACTGCAGAGGGACCATAAACCTCTAATTACAATTTTTGGTTCTAAAAAGTGTCTGCCAGTCTATACTGCAAATAGTCTACTTCGTTGGGGAACGATTCTCTTAAACTATAATTTCAAGATAGAGTTCCTAACATCCAAAAATATTTGCCATGCAGACAGTTTATCGCGACTCATTCCAAAAAATACAGAAGTCTTGAAGACTCAATCATTGCTACTCTAAGGACAAATTGTGAAATCAAAAACATGATCCCGAGTACCATAAGAGAGCCCCAAGTTACTTTGGCCGAAGTAAAAAGGGAGTCTCGAGAGGATGAATTCATTCAATCCATAAAAAGCAAAATTCGCAACAAAGACCCCAATGTGCCTGAAGTTTTCTCTCTCTGCGATGATGTCCTACTATACAATGACCGCGTAGTGATTCCAAACAGCCTACAAAGAAAAATCCTCAGGGATTTTCACATGGGACATCCGGGGAAGAACCGTACGAAAAGACTCATGCGCTGCTATGTTTATTGGCCAAACATGGACAAGGACATAGCAGACATGATAGAATCATGCAAAGGATGCGCGCTTGCAGCAAACGCTCCAACCACGACGTGCAAACCATGGCAAACACAGACCATCCATGGCAAAGAATTCATATCGATTTTGCAGGGCCTATAGACAACAATTACTACTTCATTGTCGTGGATAGCCACTCAAAATGGCCTGAGGTCCTAAAATGCAACCACAAACTGCACGATCGGATTTCTACACGAGCTATTCGCGCGTTTTGGCGTGGTAGATTGTGTATTTACAGATAATGGCACTCAATTCACATCAAGTGAATTTAGAGACTTCTGCAAGTCATATCAGGTGGACCACATTACGACGCCTCAGTACCAACCTAGGTCGAATGGCCAAACCGAAAGCTTCGTGGACACTCTAAAAAGGGCTTTAAAAAAGGTGCTAGGCACACCGACAGATAGAGCATTGCAACAGTTTCTGCAGGGGTATCGGATAACCCCTAATCCGAACACGCCTATGGGAAGCTCGCCTGCAGAAACAATGTTCGCAAGAAAAATCAAGTCTGTCTTTGACAAACTTATTCCACGGCAAGCAAAGTTAAAAAAAAACCGTATCGCCTCATAAGAAATATTTCAATCCTGGCGATAAAGTCTTTTTCAAGGCTTACAAAAACAACATAACATTCTGGGAAGTAGGCACCATAAAACAAAGAATTGGCGAACTATTCTATATTGTCCAAGGACCGAAAAACACTCACAAACGCGATTGGAACAAGCTCAGAAAATGTCGTTTGAAGGAATCGGAGAAATCACTACAAAATAGCTGTGAAGAGCCGATCGATGTAATTTTTGATCACTTCGATCTCGACACGCCCCAAGTCTCTCCTGAAGTACGACGCTCAGGAAGGAAAAGGAAATTTACTCAACCGCTCGACGTAAATCCCAAGAGAAAAAAGTATTAAGAGTTTTATGTTTTTTTTTCTCCTTTTCAAAAAGAAAAAAAAAAAGAAAACTCTTGGAAGGGGGTATTGTGAGACCGTAAAATACCTACAACATGGACTCTTCCAAGACTATATTAAATATGCGACATAACACTCTTGAGAGAGAAGAAGAGGAGGGGAGAGAGTATTCTAATACCGTAGTATCAGTCGCGTACGACTACTAATATTGGACACTAGCACATAGTAAGCTCCGCTTACACTTACACTATCTTTGTAACCTTTTTGTTTAATATATCTTTCTTACCTCTAATCCATGTTCCGTGTTTTCCTTCCGTGGTCCCAACTTTGAGTCCACATCACTAGACTTGATGAATTTAAGTACGAGATTGGCGACAAGGTCTCATCAATTCACAGCTGAATTGCCTAGACGTAACCGTAAGTTCTATGCTATCAGTTTGTTTTACTTGCACTTCCCGTTTCTGGAACTGTGCTTTCAATCCAATTTTGCTCGTTAAAAATTGAAATGCAATGTCAATCGCTACCTACTTTTAAACATCTCGCTCAATAAAGCTTCTCTTTGTCCTGGGTATGAGGATAAACTACATCCGGGTCTTGGGTAAGTCATTAAACTACATCCAACAGCTAGGCGTCATATTGGAGGTTTAAGCAGTGTGGAGCCACCTCTTAATTGATGGTGTTCCCAGTTCCATCCTGACCCGGGGTGGTAGCACCTTTCAAGGTCACAGTTATGGGCAAATAGTTGAAGCCCAAGGTGGAAATATAGGTAATATTACCAGCAATACATTTTTTAGGAGAAAATTATTACCAGAAATACATTGATTGATGACAGGCGGGTCTTATGTGCCATTTAAGGTTATCGCACAAAATTCATAACTGAATCAAAATGATTTGTCTACAACTCAAATAGCTAATGCTATTAGATTTTCCCGTGAGAGAGTTGACAATATTCTGCCCTATGATCTTGGCATGGTAGATCCAGCAATTCATGCAGTGAAAACACACCTTCTCACCCACTCCAAAGTAGGCGAAGGTCATTTGATCTGCAAGGAAGTTGATTGACTCAGATTTTGGGGATGCAGAAGGCATTGTGTTTAGTATTTATCTTAAAAGTGAGTGTATTATACCAACTTACTGAGGCAGTTACGAAAAGCTATCATGAGCAAACATCAAGAAAAACTGACGGCACACAAATCAGTGGTTTTAATGGTTGCTGTGAATGACTGTGAGTTTGAACTAGTTTATCACCCTCGCTATTCTCCTGATTTGATTATCATCTGTTCCCCAACATAAAAAAAAAAAACTTGGCTGGGATCCAGTCTCGCAGTGATGATGACGTCATATTTGCTTTTGATGACTTTTTTTACCAAGTTTTTGAACAGTTACATGTCATTTTACATGGAAAGAAACAATGCTTTTATTTATAAGAAGAGTTGAAAGTAATACTTATAATATTTCAGTTCTAGCTTCAATCATTCTTAGTCAGTCTATGAGCTTTTTATCCTACTATGTTCGAATCAGCAAATAAACTACATATCTACACAAGGGGTATTGTGACATTTTTATACTAGCAAGAAATAGTAATGAAATTAGAATTCTAGTCAACTTTTTAAAAAATGTTCTCATACAAACTCAGTGTTACTAATACAATTCTCCTCCTCCAAGTTTATGTAGAATTCAAGTTCAATATATTCAAATGCATATTTATAAAATAAAACACGAATAAAATCCCATACCTCTAAAATTATAAAAGTTAACGACCACGAAGACATAAAATAAAAGTGATAAAAAATTTCCTAAACTGAGTCCATGCGCCTGTTCCTGTTAACTTCTGAAATCAAGGGCTTCTTTCTTGCAACTCTTCTTTGATAGGCTAGCTCTTTCAGAGTCTTTCTCATCGCATATGGCGACATTTCATTGCTGTTGACGACATCTTTGACGCTCTGACGATGGTTTCTGACGATTTCTCTCTTCAGTGCCTATTTCGTTCGTTCAGACACACTCCTTAGTCTTGTTCCACACGACAATGGCTGTCTTCATTAAATTTCTTGACAATATTATTAACCGTTTGATGATAAACCTGGAAAAACCAAGCAATTTCTCTATCTGACTTGCCATACTGAGGCCATCCTATTGTTTGCCCTCGTTGAAATTCAACAATTTCCTTACTTCCGCGAACTTTCATTGCCAATCAGCTATCGTTCATAGATGAGAGTAGTTGATTCTAACAAGGTATTGTCTGAAAATAAGAGACATTTTTAGACAATTTCAATAATCAAGGTTGACAAAAGAATTATCATATCCGATTACATGTGTGCGTGTATGTGCACACGAACACACACGCACAGTATAGCTATACACATTTAGTATAGCTATATATATTTATACTTAAAAATCGACGCACACATACATATATTTATGATGCTTGTATATATATATATTTATATATATATATATATGTGTGTGTGTGTGTGTGTGTGTTATTTCTTCACATTGCAGTTGACAAATGCTGCAAGGAAGATCTTACAGGATGAAATAGCTATGCAAATGTAGTAAGTTGAAATTTCTATTTCATGTAATTTATTTACATATGTGTGCGATATATATATATACATCAGGGCTCACTTTGCGGATCAGTTCTAATATTTTATATTATTAAGGTACACTTGAATTATATGCCAGCGGTTTATTACATATATATATATATATATATATATATATATATATATATATATATTTAGTTGGATAGATGTGAGTTTGTGACCCCTGGATTTCACGCTTTAGCAATCGTCTGATCGCTAAAAGCGTGAAACCCAGGGTCACAAACTCACGTCTATCCAACCAAATATGTTAGCTCTATCTCTGATATTGAGCGCTTTCAAATAAGTAAAGCGCATATAACATATAAATAATTATACATATATACATTTATTTATATTTATATACACTTTTCACACACACACACACACACACACACACACACACACACATATATATATATATATGTATTTCTCTACTTTGTATTGATCAATTATTTAATACTCCAAAATCGAAAACCGAATAGAATAAATATAAATATACAAAACAGAAAATAAATAAAATATAAACAAATAAAAAATTAATCCAAATAGATGAACAAACCGTGGGAACTAATAAAAATAATAATAAAATGGAACTAATAAAAATAAACCTGCCAAAATAGTAGAATAAACCACGGCAATCAATTCAAAAATTTGAAAAATAACCAGCTTCATCTTCTCAGACCGAAACAAACTATTAAATAAGAGACCTAATCAAACCCCTCCCAACCAGAAATTCTTTTTACTACGTTCTTAAAGCAGAAAACGGAAAAGAATAAATAAATATATAAAATAAAAAAAATGAAAATAAAAAAAATAAGTAAAAGAAATTAACCCAAATAAATAAACAAGCCACTCCCGCCAGAATGGATTACCCACAATGCACCACTGACACATATGTATATAAATAGTTGATAAAAAATCCAACATTCGCGGCCTGACGATTGCGTCTAGCATGAAACAGCCTGTCACCTCCTGACTTCAATGTTCACTTTTATATATATATATATATATATATATATATATATATATATATATATATGTATATTATTCAGAACATGACTTATATCTAAAAAAATAAATACACCAACAGCCATGTAGTTAACTATTATTTTATTTGATTTTCATTGTATTATATATATATACATATATATATATATATTTATGTACATTTTCTGTTAAAAACGTCATTTTAATAGCTACAATTTATTTAACATATGCTGTGTTTTTTTGTTTTTTTTAATAAAGGGTATTAATTACTTTTACCGGTCCGAATATCCGAGAAATTTCTCATAAAATATGTGCTTCTTCGACAAGAATTGGACTTGTAACAAACATTTTATTCCGGTCGTAGAAGCACATATACCCGGTAAATGTAATTAATGCTGTTTATTTAAATATATAACAGAGCATTTGCTTAAATAATTTGTAGTTATTGAAAAAATGTGTAAACAGAAATTATATTAAATAATTTTCGGTCATAATCTATTTCATAGTATATATATATATATATATATATATATATATATATATATATATATATATATATATATATATATATATATATATATATATATATATTATAAGTATATATATATATATATATATATATTATAAGTATATTTATAAGTACATGATTGGACTAATATAAAACGCGAATTTAGGACAAAATGCTTTTATGCGTTTGCATGAATATGGGTGAATTTTCGTTTCAATACAAGAGGGAGAAAATAAATCATAGATCCTAGAATATTTCAAATTATGAGTTAGAAAAGAAGCAGGTGGTTAATAGGTTACCTGGGATTCCGCTTAAAAGATATATAAAAATCGAATGGATATCGCCTTCTCCTAATCCATTTTCACTTGAATGCTGGCCTGCGAAAGTAGTTTTCAAAGGCACATGGCATATTACTGTAGGTATTTTTTTTTAAATCAAAATAAAAAAAATGAAATATAATTTTTTTTTACGAAACAGTAATCGAGAAATCTCATTTCAAAATATCAAGAAATGTTTTGAAACATAAGGTCACTGAAAATAAGCAGTAAATAAAAGACGAAGATCAACAAAATCCAAATAAATAGATTAGAATCCTTGCCAACCGGACTAAGAAGGCTTGCCGGATATGAGGAATTGGTTTCAAAGTCCGGATATGAGAGGTTATATTGAGATTAAAATGAAAGAACTGCAATCAGCTTTTCAATGTTTTATAGTAAACAAAATAAGATAATGGCAAGTGAAATATAACAGATTTGATTTTAAGTAAAAAAGAAACAAATTATATAATTTTAATGAAAATTCATTAAATTAAGTGTGCCACGTATGCAAGACAAAGTATTGTAACGAGGATTTTTAATCGTTGTTGCATGACGATTCTTTCTCTTCTCATGTCATTCTCAACTTTTTCCGTATTTTTTTTTTTTTTTTTGCTTTTCTTCTTGATTTTTTTTAAAATGAAAGACAATTTTAACTCTGCGTGCGTTATTGCAATCGTCATAGTTGAATGCTGGCTTTCTTTACATAAAACTGAAAACCTTTTCAATAGCTTTTTCAATTTCAGTTCAGGTTACATTACAATCTTGCATCTCGTCGCTACTTTGTTGCAGATGTGTCTCTTTGTCATCCTTCACTCTTATCCTCATCATCTTTTGCACCAATACAAGTCATTAGGGGGGGGGAAGCATAAGCAATTATCCAAAGTAAATTTCCTAAAAATCAGAAATTACAAATCAGTTACACATCAAACAATAATTCAAGTATACATATCAAAATCATGGCCGGTTATGTGGGATTCCAGATATAAGACACTGCAGATATGAGGGATAACGGATATGAAGGATATTACCGTACTAATACATGAGATAATAGAGGTAGAAGAAATTTACAGATAGCGAAAGGAGGGTTAGATTGGAAGGAAGGAAAATGTGTCTACAGAAACAATCGAAATTTCTAAGTTTGAGCTTATTGTTTGAAAAAATATAAGAGAGAAAGCATATTCAATGTACACATATCGGAGACACAAGGAATTATTCTCTGGAAACCAGCAATTACCATTTTATTTTCAGTGTTATTTATTTATACACAAATGAGGCATTAGTGTTTTTAATGTCATATTTTCAGGATGTAGGCAGTCATGGCCCACCTTACTTTAAGGTCTGCGAAGTGCAAGGAGCTTTTGGGAAATCTACCGGTTTCCCATTGCCTTCTTCACAGTTTCTATTCAGAGCTGGTGTACGATTCTATTTTACTTTCAAAACGTGAATATTACCAATCAAAATGAAATTAAAAAAAAAAAACATTTTCTTTTAATAAATCTCTTCAGAACCCGAGCTAGGTTAATCTTGTTACTCTTAGTTGTGTTAGTCTTTGTAGCATGCGATACTCAGGCTTTATTTTAATTCTCTTGCAAGATTTTGATTTTTATCTTTCAAACGTAAACTTTGTTTTTTCTTTATAATTTCCTTCTCAAATATTTTCTCAATTAGTGCAAAATTCACTTGTTTCAGATAGAAAATCACCCACTCCCAGAAAATAGTATCAATCCTTTCCCAGTGTATACCATTGTGCAAATTAATTTAAACAACCGCTTTAGTTTCCTTTCTTTAGCCATACGGTCAGTTTTAGACCCACTGGAGTGACAGGGTGTAATCGATTTATATTTTTTCTTCAGATTGGGTCATTTGCAGTGATGTACAATAATATGAATCTATTTTTGGGGTGTATGATGTCATCCGTGATTGCATCAGATTTTTATCACAGCCAGGCATTATTGTCTCGACTGTCGATTACTTGTCCTACGGCAATAGTCTGCGATGGACGTTACTCCAAGGCTTACCAGTGTGGAAATCAAAGTACTATCGGCTGGCCCGGGAATTCTCCTGACTTAAATCCAGTCGAGAATCTGTGGTCAATCTTCGTGGAATGGACATACTAAGTACTAATATGTGCACTGGGGTATGTTTTATTAGAAAAATACAAAAAAAAGGTAAATAATAACGGAATTATTCCTTTTGTTTCAATTAATTTGTACTGTGGCGTATGGTTGGAGCGGGTCACATAGTAACGCCCTCCTTTCTTTATTTTTTTCAAACTTTGGACATTTTTATTCTCTGCCCAAGAATATATTGTCAATATTTTTTTTTTTTTAAAATGTCTTTATATTGTCTAGCTAGTCCATTTACAAATATTCGATTTTGATTTGTATTATTCAATTTGGATTGGTACTTTGAAAATGAAATAATATTTTGTTTAACCTATAGTTTGTAGTAGGGAGACATAGATTGCTGTATACTACGAACTAATGTGACGATTTTCTTTTTTAAGTATTATAGTCATTGCTAGTTTTTTTTTTTTTTTTTTTTTTTTTTTTGTAAAGTGCAATACATCCGCCTCGTGGCGAGGGTCCTGTTGCAATGGGTGCTTTTATCAAGACATCTTCTCAAGGTAAACTTCCAATCAAGCCTAGATAATTTTATCCATCAAACTTCAGTATCCCATTTTTAAACCTTGGATCATTCAGTGTTATGGTTTTCAGGCAAATTACGTTCTACCAAGATCGATATTATTTAGAAATTCACCTACTTTACAAATCAACTATAGTCTATTTTCATGCCTAATCGAAAAGTTAACGAATCTAATCCCACAGCTAGGCACCCAGGTGAAAATATGTAATCTGAAAAAAAGTTGAATTTGGAGAAGAAAAGGAAAGCCGTTGACAAAGGAGAATATATTAGGAGAAAAAATGGAGAGAAAATAAGAGAAAAGAAACAATGACTAGGATAATAAAATGAATCATCCAAGAGACACTGATAATGATTAATCATAAAAGAAGGAGAATATGAATTTTGTAATAGATTAAACTGGACTGGAAGAAGAACGGAGCAATAGATTACAAATAAATGGATACTTAAAGGTTCAAAAGGAAAATTAACTAACTTCTTATTACAAAAAAAAAAAAGGAAAAAAATGTAATTAACGCTAGCGGATTGTAAATGAGAAACACACAGATAACAAATATCGCATGAAATGTTGGAATAAATAAAAGAAAGAACATGTTTATGAAACTATGGTTCATACACGAAATACAAAAATCAATATCGATCTTGGCATTTAAGATTCGGGAGATAAAACAAGCTAAACAAAATACCTCGGTCAGGTGAAATTTGGTAGGAAAAATATCTGAGAAAATCACTAAAAATCAGTCAGAATTTCTTTTGCAAAACGTTTTTGGCCGGACAGAAAACTTTTTAGAAGATCACTGAGGACGGTAGGATTGACTTAAAATCAGTATTAAAAATAAGAATAGAAACTAATAAATAAGAAAAACAAAACGAAAACAATGATATGGAAGGAGAACGTTTGAATCAAAAAAATTCAAGGGAAAATAATGGAATGGAAACATTTGAAAAAAAAAGGAAGAATATAATGTAAAAGTTTTTTGCCATTTAACACAAAGCAAAGCAATAAAACCACTATGATACAAAAGGTCACTGACTCTGAAGGAAAGAAAACCAGGAGCGAGAAGAATAAAAGAGGCAGAATAAAGATAACAGATAACGATTGACATTGCGTTTAATATTTTGAAGATCAAAGTTGGGTGGAAAGCAAGAAGCCGGAAAAGAGAAGAAATTGTTAGCAAAGAACACACAGTTACACCAAGCAAATTCATCTGTCAAATAATAAGACTTTTTTTGCCAATTTAGTACTACACTTAAATTCATAAACTTTAGGAAACATAAGACAATTAGTTTTATTGAAGTATTTATAGTAAAGACACAAGGAAGCTACATTACGGTGGCGGGAAATTGGCTGAAGCCGGGATAACATATCAGGACCATATTATATTTTGATTTTATCAAGGATCTCTAATTATATTTTCGGTACAAAGAGATGTAAGAATATTTTCGGTACAAAGAGATGTAAGAATAGAAAGATTGCGCAGTACAAATAACACCAATGGAGACGGTAGGATTCAATTGAAAATCATTAATAAATATTCAAATATTTAACTTGTCTGAAATATGGAAACAAATGGGGAAATTTTTAGTCACAATGTAGGTCGCACAATTGATTGGGTGGTTTGATTTTACAGGTTTTTAACCGTTTGTGTGTTATTTAAAACAAAAAAATAATTAGGGGGATTGTATGAATACTTCTGTTTTTTTTTTTCTTTTCGTGAGAACATTGTCATTAACTATTTTTAAAAATTATATATTTTAACATATACAAGTCGTACTATTTAACCAACAGCACGGGGAAGGGGATGGATTCATACCTTTCATAAAAGATATCTTCGCGTAGCTGAATTATCGAACCCTACAATATACAAAATGAATTGATAAGTTTGTAACCTAGCACTTAGATTTTTTTCTGCTATTTCATTGAAGTCTTCAGGCTTATTTCTGGGAGAGCGCGCATATTCTGGGGGTGATCAACGGTTTTTGAACAAGACCACTTTGCTCAAAGCCTCGGTCACGATGACTTGCTAATTCACGCTAGTAATACGAAAATGTCTCGTCTACCCAAGTTCACTCTTAAGACTTGGATCAATCCGTGATATGGTTTTCAGATATTTTTTAACAGCGACGCACGCTGGGACCATCTTCCCATATATATACACACACATATATATATATATATATATATATATATATATATATATATATTTATATAAACTAAAAGAAAATTTATCTGTTTACTGCTCTGAGGGAATTTATCATGGCAAGTGCAAGGATTTTATTTTATAACAAGTATTTATATACAAGAGCAAGAATGTCATTGATTTTTCAAAACTTGTAAGATTGAAAATGCTCGTAAACATTCATCAGGTTAGCTGAAAAGTCAGACAAACTCTTCTGGAGGACATGAAGTGCCACAGTTCAATATCTACTAAACAAAAATGATTATGTAATATTTTTGAAATATTTTTATACAAATTAGTATTTAAATTATTTTAGTTTTGGATATTTTAGTTTGTGATAATTTATATGTTATATATTTTGAATAACTTGAGGTTAAAGATTTAGATGTTTTCTTCAATTTTTTTTTAACATTTTTACAATCAGAAGAATCCGTGATATGGTTTTCAGATATTTTTTAACAGCGCCGCACGCTGGGAGCATCTTACCATATATATATATATATATATATATGCTAGAAGTGCTAGAAGAAACGAAAAATAAATTTGTAAATGTAATAAAATCTTACTGAAAAGAAAGAAACGATTTCCCTACTGTTCTCAAATGTGTGTCATGATGAGAAGAGATTGGAAGTCCTGAAAACTTACTTCACGTTCGAAATTCCACAAGTGACACGAGGATGCGTGTCACTCACAGTCACCTTTTGGCAGACGATTGCTTACAGCGCTCGTTGATCGGCTGAAAACTCCCAGCTGGAATCTTAACTATTCCTTTTAAATTCAACTTGTGTCATTTTTTTTCCCGTAGGAAAAAAAAAAATATTTTAAAATATTTCTACTCTCTGACTTTTGCTTCATAACTTATTTTTTTTTTTTTGTAAGCTTCGCTCTTTTGCTTGAAATTATTACTTTTGTCATTTTTTTACGTCTTTCCTCTTAACATCTTTCAAATTTTATTTTTATTTTATTTTGTTCTTGCAAATGTCCTTATCATTGTTGTTTACAGGTGGTTTGATAACTATCATTTTCCTTTTTTTGAGAAAGTTAGGAAACCCAAAGGTTACATCCATTAAAAAAAAAATGTTAAGTGCAAACTCCTTACAGGCGGCTATATATGGTGAAATTATCGTTTCAAGGTATGCTGCATTTATGGGTAAAGTGCTCATTATCAGTGATAATGCGTATGTAGATATAAATATAAAAGTGGACACTGAGGTCAACAACGAGCAGCGACAGTCTGTTTCATGCTTAAACGCAAATTGTAGGCTATGAAGATTGTGTTTAAAAATGAAACAGGCTGTCGTCGTATAGTGTTGACCTTAGAGTCCACTTATATATCATGTCTTATCTAACTTCAAATTCAGCTTTTTTTTCATGTTACATATAACTCGGTACACTTAAATTATGATGTTGAAATGATGTTGAAACGACAAAAGACCAAAGCGAATTGATTTTTCTCTTCATTGGGTTCATTATCTACATTTTTTTCAACAGTGTTCACATCGACATCTTTCCATTTGAAATTTGTTCTATTTTTTTTTCTCCAGTACAATTCTTTAACACGTCAATATCCGAGTATAATAACGGCTACTTACATTCTGTTTGGCCACATTTTGATATTTTGTGATACTTAAAATATACAATGTCTATATTTTCTTCACATTATCTGTCTATATATATTAGATGAGTTATTATGTACACCATTTACATTATTTTGACTATCATCCTCCTCTTTGTTGTCATATTTATCACAACGTTTCGGTCGTTGTACGCTCCGGCCTTCTTCAGTTCGTTGGAATGTCGAACTGAACCCTTTATTTCGCTCGCTGGTGTAGACTGTTCTAGTTCCATGTGCCATGTCAAATGGATGTCACTTATCAGTTATGTCCTGTTAATTCCCCTTTCCAAGTTCTCCACAGCCTTAACCAGGTATTGAACTCAGACTGTTTGGGTCCTCTCAATGGATCTAACAAACGCCTTTATCCACTGCACCATGTATCCTTGTTCTTTCCATTGATAATACTCTTTTGAGTAAATGTGCATTTTCAGGTAGTACAATGTCTTAACTCTTGTAAACAGAAGCTTCCAGAAATTGCGTTAATATTTCAGTTTGTACCTTTTAATCATACTCAGGGTTCCAATTATTATATGTACTAGCAGCCATATCCAGCTAGTAGATAAGAAAAAAAAGCTTTCAATATGAATGGAGCAAAAACAGCATCATGTTTAAATGTAACAGAGTCTATCTTCAATTAATTTAATTTTCAAAAAAACATTTTGAATTTCATTACTGATATAACAGAAGTAGTCTGTATTTATTTAATCGAAGTTAGCCGAGGACATGAAGGGGTAAAACAGGCAACATTGTGTCGCATTTGCTGTCCTCTGTCAAAACACTTCCCAGATATTTAAACGTCCGCACCTGCTTCATTTTAGTATACACGACTTGCAAATCACATTTCTGGCTCATTCTTTTACTGATGACCATGCATTACGCAGATGACACAATGCTGATAGCAAACACGGAAAAGAAATTACAAAACCTCCTACAGAAAGTAGCTAAGGAGAGCAAGAAGAAGCAATAAAAGTATAAGACTGCTCATACCATATTTTGTATAACTTTTCTCCTATTTTACATTATTATTATTTAGTGAATAATCAGGCTACTAAGAAAATGAGCTTGGAGTACAAATATACGAAGGACAATATACCCATCATGAAACCTAGTTTGATAAGTGTGTGATACATTGACAAGTTTTGATACAAGCGGAGCATAACGTTGTAGCTGCTGACCAGTCAGAAATACTTTCATTCCTGCTGTTATTAGAAATATTTTCGTAAATATGATTTCAGTTATTGTTGATGACGTTCTTACATTTTTTATAAATGTTTTCGATGTTTTATTTATAAAATTCTTGCAGATCATAAAAAAAAAAAACGGTTTATGTTAGTATGGAAGTTATGGCAACTATCACCATCTTTTAGCTAGTTCAATATTTTTTATCAGTGTTAAAGTCGATTTTAAGTTTCTGTTTTTTGCATCGTCCATTTCTTCAAACAATTCCCTCATGCATCAACTGTTTCTCTTCGCTTCCTCTGTATCGGTTTTATTATCAGATATTTTCTTCTTCCTCACCTTTTTCTTTCTTCATCTACTTCTTTTCCCCTTTTTTCTTTTTTTATCCATTTATTTTGTTCCTGCCATTCCTCAACAAACCCCTGACGACAACATTCATCACCCCCAGATTACACTATCGCTTGTTTGCAGGCAACATTAGTTAAACCACCATTATAGTTTTTTTTTCAGTTCCGATGATATTTTTTTTTATGTTATTTTCTTTTTTAATCCCCCCGTTTAAATATCCACCCCGTAATGCCCTGCCAAAAAAAAAAGGCTGCATTTCCCTACCACAACCATCAGAAAAAATCTTAAAAATGTGAGGCGACTCTCAATCCTTAGAGACGTGTAAATAAATAAATGGCAAAGACTTTTAAAAAATATTTTAAAAAAATGTCATCAGAATAAAATAAATCTTGTAAATTTGCCGAATGAAAAAGAAGACATACAAAAATACTTTAGTTGGTTGGGATAGAGTATTTTGAGCCATCAAAATTCCATTTGCTTGTTTTCGTTTTTTTTTTATTACTTCCCTTTCGTTTAGCTCTTTACATTAAAGATACGTTCTGTCTTGGACTTGTGCTCACATTCATATTAAGATTTGCAGTATATTTCCCTATTTTTCAAAGATTTTTTCTAGGATTTCACTTTTAGTTCGAAAATGGTCCTCAGTAGAATTTCGCTTAATTTATATATTCTTATTTTTACTTATATATTAAGACGACAGAAATTAATAAACAATATTTATTTTCATAGATACAAATATTAATACCCACATAGATATGTATATTTATATAGAAATGTAAATATAAATAACAAATATAAATATATAATTCGTTGATGACATGTAAGTGTGAGGTAGGACGCAGATGGGAGCATCAAAAAACAAAATCGAAAAGAAATTTGCAGAAACCGGATTAAGAAATCAAGGAAAATGAACACTTCATTCGCACAATGTTCGCATTTATTATTATTCCGATTCAGCATAAAACTAAGCCTAAAAAATTAAAATGAAGTCTAATAAATTAAAATAAAGCCGAAATCAAATCCGGAAATATATCAGGAAAATAGATTTTGAATACAAATAATATAAGAACCCGCAAGAAAAGATATTATTGTTATTTTTATGATAATATCAAATCTTATATATATATATATATATATATATATATATATATATATATATATATATATATATATATATATATATATATATATATGTATTTGGTTGGTGCATAATTATCAAGCGTTTTTTGTAGGCGCGTTATTTGTTAATAACAATTACTGTTTTGTTTAATTTTCTTAATAAAAAATATTTTATTTTCCGGCTATAAGAATGCGTGTCGACATCATACGCTCTGGAATAATCATTTAAAAATGTTATTGTTGAAATATTATGTTGCTTTTATAATAAATATTATTTAAAAACGCCTATATATATATATATATATATATATATATAAATATATATATATATATATATATATATATATATATATATATATATATATATATATATATATATATATATGTGTGTGTGTGTGCGGGGGTTCATTTTGATCCTATTTAAACATATGTTGATGGTATAGTTTGGGAACCAGCAGGAACCTAAATTTGGGATGTTTATTCCATTCAAATTGCTTTTATTTAAATCTTAAATAAACCCTTTGTCCATTCCGGTCCATTTAAACATATGTTGATGGTATAGATAAATTCCCATTCAAAGCTTTGGGCTTCCATTGCCATCTCCCTTAATCTACGTTTCCATATCTAAAAAACAGGCGTCCCTTGGAGTAGGCCGGCACCTTCTCCACGACTACTATCTAAACTAAATTCGAAACCCCTGATGCCGACACAGTCAGTCTAGGGCTGAAGAAGGCTGGCATATGTTTGTGCCGGTTGCAAATATACTATGCACACATGAGTTAATTTTGGATATTTTGCTGAATAATATATATATATATATATATATATATATATATATATATATATATATATATATATATTCAAGAACCAATTTTCATGAATGTCTCTGATGATGAAAATTTGATTTAGTTTAACTTTTAATTTTTTTGGCTTTTGTATTTCACCTGCATAGAACAGCCGCCATTTGCAGGAAGCCGACCGGCTTGAAAAAAGATCAGAGTTTTTGTTTAAGTAACCTTTTCTAGACACTTCCCAAATTCATGGCTTAACAGATTTTCCCTAAAAGCCAGTAACTAGTTTGAAGAGGACAAGCTGGAACATGTCAAGGTTAATCGCAATCTTCTTAAAGGGAATCTTCAAGTGTAAACCTTCCACCCTAACCTTGTAGCATGTATGTAGTTTATGTGGTAATTTTGGTATTTCAAAGGATGGTCTTCAAAGTCACCGTAGGTCTCATGAGTCTCGATCCATTCAAAGAAGCTGGCAGTCAATCCTTGTGCCTCCTTGTACACTCTGCCATATAGTATGCAAGTCAGCTTCTGGATTAACAGGACACATGAAAATTCACGCTGATGCCGCTCCTGTTGGGCATTCAGGTGTAACATTTGCGCAAAAGCTTGTAAAAGTAAGGCTGGTTTAAGTCATCTGCACTCTCATGATCGGTGAGTCTGAAGTTTTTTTTTAAAGAAAGAACTTTGTTGTAGAGATGGTCTTTGTTGTCGATTCCGAGATGAAATCCGGTCTCCAATGAATGACAAACGCAGGAATGAAATCTAACAAATAAATGTATTTACACAATAATACAATTGGTAATACGGTTAGTAGATCCAGAAATGCGGTTAGTAGCAATAATAATATATATACAGTCTGGGAAATTCAGTATCGAAATATGACTTCCTTCTGAGTCTACATGATCGCAACTGTGACTCCTACAAAGCGGTTACCTCACACTCTTACTCTCTCTATTACTCTACCTCCCGGGTATTCACCGGCAGCAGTACAAATACACACCGGTCGAGTCCAGTTGTATGAAAAAGGGATAGACCCCTTAACAGTCTTCTTCTGTCAAGAAGTGACAATCACCATATGATAGGATAAAGAACTGGCTGGAAATAGATCTTAATCTAATATGTTTCATTTTATTTAAGTTTCGTCAGAGATCAAGACAGAAATGATAAAATCAAAGAGACGCATATTGATGATATGTTGTGTTTGCTTATTTCTTATTGGCTAGATACGGGTCACGTGTGATGAAGTAACAGATAATATTCAAGTATGTGTGAGAAACCTTCTGGATGCTGAAGTGTGTAAAAGTTAGTGAGACGCAGAAGGATTTTTTTTTTTAAATTGCAATTATTTTCATTGTTTAATGGATGTCAGTTATCAGTTATCTCCTGTTAATTTTTCCTCTGAAAGTTCTCCACTGCCTTAACCGGGTATTGAATTCACACTTTTTGGGTTCTGTCACTAGCCAACGCCTTTATCCACTGTGCCATGTGTCTTCAGCGACAGGACTCAAAGAGTCTGAGTCCAATACCTGGTTAAGAACTTTCAGAGGGAAAATTAACAGGAGATAACTGATAACTGACATCCATTAAACATGGCACATGGAACTACAACAGTCTACCCCAGTGAGCAAAATAAAGGGTTCAGTCTGACATTCCAAACAACTGAAGAAGGCCGGAGAGTACAGCGGCCGAAACCTTGTTATAAATATGACGACAAAGATGAGGACAATAGTCCGAATAATGTAAATAATGTACATAATATCTCATCTCAGAAATATAGAAAGATATTGCAATTATTTTTCATTAAGGCATATCTGGTGCGTATTTTGTATATATATATATATATATATATATATATATATATATATATATATATATATATTGATTTTTATGTATTAGGCTTCTACAATGCCCCTCAGTACTATAAATACCTGACCCTAGAGACATAGAGACATATAAATTGTAGAAACAGTGCAGAAATAACTTAAAAATGAATATTTAGTTCGAAAGCAATGAATATTTAAGATTATAGTTTCATTTAAGAAAATTGAGATATATGACTATAGTAAATGTTTTAAATGTATGAGATTTCTGCTAAAGATGTTTTCAAAGTATGAAGAAATAGGAATATTTTATTAGAATTAAAGAAAAGAATCCTGAATTTCTAGGCAATATCAGTTTTCATTTATGGCAGATGTTGAACAATTTAACATCTCTGATGGAGAGGCTGAGAACACCATTGATAGAAGATACGAGCAAAGAGGAAGTTTAAACAAAAAGGACATTTGCCTTAAGTATCAGAAAGAGAGCCGAAATTTCTAGGACACGAAATGATTAAATAACGTATAGAATATTTGAGATTTGCAGGACAGAAGATACAATGAAAGATACAGCAAGTAACATATCTAACGAACTTGTGTAAATGGGAAATATAACTGAGACTGGGAGGAATACTAAAAAGTTAAACCTTATTAACAGCTAAAAATCGGAAAAATGTGGAGAGCCATGATCGTCCACGTCGTGAAGAGACACGGCACATAGAAGAATAAGAATTCATCACAAGTAACAATGAAATAATAATGGTTATTAACTAACAAATGCTTTTTTTAGAGATTCAAGTTGTAAAGATGCCCAATTTTAGTATAATCAAGCCTGACATAATGGCTAATCAGTTATTGTTTTGAAATTATCTTCTTATTTCCGCTTTCTAGTGGTATGTGCGCATAAATTCTCAGTAGTTTTAGTGCGTAGAGTTAAAATACGATGAATAGAACTGGTATAGACTGAATAGAAAACTTGACTGTCACTCACGTTGTTAAGCCTATTTCAAAAATGTCTTCACATTGGGTGGCCATATTGCGACAGATTCAATGAAAGCTTTCAGTCCTTTGTTACTACCCTTTTTAATCCACACCAATATACGTCACTGATTTTGTACATCAGTCGCGCCGTACATAAGTGCATTATCCGTATCATAAGGCGTGAATACTTTTGTATCCGTTCCTGTTAAAATTATGAATGAGATCTACAATATATATATGACGTCATCTCTTTGTCAGTCAGTCTTTTCATTACTCAGTACATACAACCCCATGTGTATGTGTGTGAAAGTATGTGTACATGCGCGAGTGTGTGTATATAAATAGACGCACGCTTATATTCAAAAGCAATCAATCATTTTCAGAAGAAATTTAATAATACCTATTTCATACACCTAATTGTTAACGTTTTGGAGGTAAGTTAGTATACGTGAAAGTGCTGAAAAGTCTTTGCCCGATCCAATTTTCAGAGTTTTTCTGACACCCACATTTATGCTGAGGAGAATCCTAACTTCTGTGGAGGAATTGTTCATCATTCACTGTACACCATTTGTTAATATATATATATATATATATATATATATATATATATATATATATATATATAATAAAAGGCTTAAACACTAATATTCCATGGTCATAATTTATTCCATTGGAATCGTAAATATATATATATATATATTGAATCGTAAATATATATATATAAATATATATATATATATATATATATATATATATATATATATATATATATATATATACACCTTATTTCTTTGGTTTTCAACATTTTTGAGGTTTTATGCCTTGCAATGAATGAACTAATGATAGTTGATAGAAAATTCAGGTTTTTTGAGATTTTCCTGTAACTTTTACCTTCTTTCCAGAGCTTAATAATTAGCTCTTTTTGCGAATTTTTCAATATTTTACTTCTTGCCATGATGGTAATCTTCTTGCACCAATATCGATTACACAATGTTCAATTTGTAATTTTGAGGATAAAAGTAACTACTGATAACATTATTGGAACTTTCTTGAATATTCCACTTGAATAATCCTGAGTATTAAAGTAAATTAAAAGTTTTAAAATGTGAAATTTTCAGTGTACGAATAATTCTTTCATACATTAAAGTGGATAATTAGATTTATTTCTATTAAATTATTTTTTTCTGTTTTCTGTGCATATTTAGTTATTATGAATCTGTGTACAGTTAATTATATGACAAATATGTTTATTCATTAGCTGGAAATACATTAAATTTATATTTGTATGTGTACGGTTATTTGTTTTCCCCCACTGTATATATATATATATATATATATATATATATATATATACCCAAGTATAGGATTGGTGTATACGGAATAAATTCCAATAACCAACAATTACTATTCTTAAAAGAGTGCTCAATAAAGAGTAGAGTGATATAATTATTTATTTAAAAATTAAAACATTTTAGTGATTTTATAACATATTTATGTTATAATTTTTAAATAAATTAAATATATATATATATATATATATATATATATATATATATATATATATATAAACACTGGATGTATTCATAAATTTTGTCCTTTATTGCTCAATTTTATACATTTTTAAAAATGTATTCATCGCAGACTAAGTATATATTTGTATTTCTATTAATTCATCACTTCAAACGTTATTTCTAGTGGATACTCGTATTTGAGTAGACGCCCTGTTTATTTATTATACACTATATTTAATTATTTCCTTCTACCTGCCGGAATGTTCGAGGAAACTTATTAAAGAACAATTTGCAGGCGACAGTATATATATATATATATATATATATATATATATATATATATATATATATATATATATATATATATATATATATATGTGTGTGTGTGTGTGTGTGTGTGTGTGTGTCAATGATATAAATTTCTATCACTTGTATATCCTTGCTTGAACTGGTTTCAATGCTCTGGTAGAAGCGTCTTGGGGAAAGGAGACGTCGATCCCTTCAATCCGCTGGGTTAAGTATACTTGGATAAGTTACACCACGGAATTTAGTGTGTGCAACACTATATAGACTCGAGGCCCGTTGGTTCTTTGGGCATGCCGCTTGCGTCGAGTCTTAACTGTCCGGGTCCAAGTGGATGCGCACTCTTGATGAGTCTCAGAATCTTCAGGTTTGTTGTGGATTCCGGGTTGAAATCCGGTACCAATAAATAACAAACGCCAGGAATGTATATAAGAAAATAATGTATTAACCTAATAATACAAACTGGTAAAGCAGGTTAGTAGTTCCAGGAATACGGGTTAGTAGCAAAATATATATACAGTCTTTGGTATTGAAGTATCGCTGTATGACTTCTTACTGTGTCTACGTGCTCGCTCACTGTGACTCCTACAACGCTGTTATCCTCACCCTCCCTCTTCCGGTTATCTACAACCTTTTACTCTGTCACTTTGGACTCGACTCTTCGGTCTTGCTCTCGGGTCTTCACGTAGAACCCCTCAACAAGGTTCATATATGAAATCGCAGGTATGAGTTCAAATTTCGGTAGATTCAGATTTGTTCACTTGATGCCCATCTTCTGTCACATGGATTAAATAGCGCCGTAGACTTCGCTCCCATAATGTGGGTGACAACCAGTAAAGCAGAAGGGAAACCTAAGGAATGTGCTTTGAAAACTTGGGGTCACATTATGCAGTATTTCTCTTAGCAATTCTTGTGTCAAATGTTCTCAAATCTTCACCACTATAATCGTCATTTATGTGGGCGTTCTAGCACTTCAGCTGTTCGTTCTTCATACACCGAAATCGATGGAAATTCCAACACTTATAGACTTAACAAGTTACTATGTATATTTGATTGTTTTCTGTAAGATGGTATAATTAAGAAAACAGTAAAATGGTTTATATAAAGTTAAAAGTGAATCAGCATAAAAATCACAAGATTGAGCGACGTGCAGAAACTGCGGTAGTGAAATTGATTTGACAGAATAGTAGACACATGGCGATAAAATATCTGTCTGTAAAGGCAATATCATGCCCAGTTTACGTAATGTGTCAAAAGTGAATTTGTCATGCGTCAGTCAAATGAAGGAGAGAATAACTCGGTAATTTTTTATTTATTTATTAGGCCAAGACCGTTTAGTTTATGCAAGTAATCTTGGAATTGTTTTACAGAGGAAGCCAATCAAATTTTAAGCGTGTTTTATGGAAACTTATAAAATGATGCTAAGCTCCGATGATTTATTACAAGAGCGATATTATTTTTATAATACAGTAACAAAAGTAATGATGATAGACGTGAAAGATGACAAGAATTTGAGAATTAACTATAAATTATATAAAAGAGTATATTCGTTTTCCGTCGATTTCATGATAAGCAGGAAAGTTGACGAAATTACATTTAAGATTTTATCATGTATTCGACTTACATTGTTTGAACGTTTGTCCTCATTTTCGTTGCCATATTCACGACATTTCGGCCTTCTTTAGGTGATTGGAATTTCGAACCGAACACTATCTTTCATCCAGCAGGGTAGATTGTTCTAGTTCCACGTGCCACACCTCTTAAGGATGTCTCAGTGTCAGTGATCTCCATTTAAACCAACTCATCAAGCTTTTGTTCCCCTCTGCTGTCGCCAGTCTTTGAGTCAAGTCACTGGATTCAAGCAACTTTTTTATCCATTGGGCCACGTGTCTTTGGTTAAATCCAATGACAACGGCCGAAACGACGTGAATATGGCAACGGATATGAGAACAACAGTCTGAACAATGTAAATAGTGTAAATAACTACAATACGTCATCTCAGAAATATATACAGATATTAAGATTTTATATTAGTCGCATGAATGAATGATGAAAATGAATGCAGGTAAATATCTTGGTCAAAAACATTATACGGGAAATTATATTTTGTTTTGATTAAAACAAATAATAATAATAATAATAATAATAATAACAATAATAGTAATCTACGATTACTTAATGTCTGGAAATCTAGTGTCAGCAGTCATTTATCTTACATGTCTGCACGTGATTCCTCCGTTTACGGTCTTGCAAGAACATCACTCGGCGTTCCCCACACCCTGAGTACGTCTTCTGCTTTGGATTCAGAGAACATTTTCGTAAGAGAATAAAATGATAATGAAAAAATATTAAAGATAATTGTAGAATGAAATTCCATCCTGACGACAGAGTATGGAATCTTCCTAACACCAAAGTACATTTGAAATTTTCTTGTTTCGTTTGTTTTATGAGATTTAAAAGCCCCCCAAAACATGTAGATTTTTGGAGACCTCCCACCCACACATAATAGTGATTTGTCAAAAAAAAGAAAAAAAAAAGAAAGAAAGAAAGTAAGACAATCATGATAATCAGTTATAGAAGGCGGAGGAACAAGCTAAGGGTTCAGAAAAGAATTTAAAAAGAGGAACCTCATCTGCCAGAATGTTAGACTAACCTTGTCTATTGACTTGTAGAATCGAACTAATAACAGGAAGGAATTTCTTCGCAGACGTCGACATAAGCAAACTTTCCAAGAAGCTTCTTTATATCCATTCATCTGAAACATGATAGTGCATATTTATTTCGCAAATATTTAAAAGAGGATAAAGATTTACAAAATTAACGAAGAAAAAATATAATCCAGTCACCTCATATATATATATATATATATATACATATATATATATATATTATAAATTAACTGATTTAAAATGTGTTTTTTCGCTACACAGTTCTAACCATGTTTCAAAAAAATGGAAGCTAAAAGGTTCGAATTTAATTTTGTAATTAAATTAAAGATATTAGTTCCATTTCCTCCTGAATCGATTTTTGGAGTAACTTATTTTTAAATTTACTGGGTTTTAAAGGTACGGAAAAATCATTATGTACAGTTTCCAAGGATTCAGAGAAATCCATTCATCCAGACAAATGGTGGTTGCGTGTTCATTTTTATTAACTTTTGTTTCATCAGTTATTAGTTACGTTTGAAGAAGGGTTTTCGTTTAGGTAAGGGTAGGGATGTATTTTGCAACGAATTCTGACATCCGTTAAATGCATGTCGTCTGGATTTTTTTTAATAAAATTTTATTGTTAACGGCAAAAATTCTTACGGCATTTTTTCTATTTGTATACTTAAAGATGTTTAGAGGATGTTTAGGTTAGAATACGATTTATTTAAAATATTTTCACTTTAAATTTTAAAAAATTTTAAAATATTTTCACTTTTAATTTTTAATAGACTATATTTCTTTTTAAAACAAGTAATTGTATTGGAATTAATTACAGTATGTAAATTTTTTTTTCATATCAAGTATAAGTATGTATATTACAAGGTCACATTTTTTTATTTTATATTTAAATGTTATTTAAGTAAAATTTATGATAATGACGGTAAAAAAATAGCTTTCTTTGATTTAGTACACTTATTTTTTATAACATTAGTAACATTCTATGTATGTTATGTAATAATAAAAATATCTATAAGAACACCGGATTTTATATCTTATTGTTCTTTTCTTTATATATATATATATATATATATATATATATATATATATATATATATATATATATATATATATATATATATATATATATATATAAATTGATATATATATATATATATATATATATATATATATATATATATATATATATATATATAGATAAGAGAGAAGAGTACGAGTACGAGTACGAGGCAAAGAAATGGACGTACCTACGGAAAGTAAATTTTTGTATTTTTTGCCTCGTACTGTATAGATTATTGAAAATATTTCCCAAGTAGAAGCAATTGAAGACCGAATGAAAATCAGAATCTTCAATCAAGCCGTTGGAATGGAGATTAGAAAGAGGAAAAGATACGATGATGGTATGTAAAAAGATAAGAAAATGAAAGAATTGAATAATCCTTCTAGGAACTGGTTGTTTTTATGAACCTCGTCTAGGTTATTTAAAGCCGAAACATTTTGAATGACGCCTTGTCGGCTGTGTTTTCAGAATACGACGTCTGCACCTCTGCAAATGAGTCGTCCTTGGTAATACGATAAACTACATCCGCGTCCTGAGTAATACGATAAACTACATCCGCGTCCTGAGTAATACGATAAACTACATCCGCGTCCTGAGTAATACGATAAACTACATCCAAAAGCAAGGCCTCTGTTCAAGAGGTTTTGAGGAGCGTGGAATCATCTCTTAATTGCTGGTGTTCCCAGGTCTACACTGACTCGAGGTCAGGGTTAGGGTCCCAGCTATGGGCAAATAGTTAACACCCAAACTGGGGTCAAAGCTTTATGAAAGTGTAAAAATAGGTTTTATTACCAGCAATACATTTTTGTTAGAAAAATATTACCAGCAATACATTTTTGAAGGAAAACATATTACTAGCAATACATTTTTGAAGGAAATAATATTGCTCGTAATACATTTTTGAAGGAAATAATATTGCTCACAATACATTTTTGAAGGAAATAATATTGCTCGCAATACATTTTTGAAGGAAATGATATTGCTGATAATACATTTTTGAAGAAAAAATATTACCAGCAATACACTTTTGGAAAAAATATTAGCATCAATACCTTTTTGAGAAAATTATTACCAGTAATAAAATTCTTGTCGGAATTAAATATCCCCTCGATGTTCATATGCTGTGAAACAAAACAAACCAACCCATTTTGAATGATAAGAACGTATCTTGCTTTTGGGCAGTGAATATTGTAAAATCTGTTGTAAATATAATTGATTTTCTCCAACAACTCCTACTATTTAACCCAGATAGAGAGGAGACATATTTATACGTTTGCTAACGGAATGTAAGAAAACCGACTGGAATTCGAACTCGGTTTTTCGATTTCTCTTTCCAAATCACTCGCACTTTCCACAACTAGGGAATTATCAGAAACCACATCAAGAAATATCGGATTTTTCTAGGAATAATGGAAATTATTGTGACTCTTCTGCCTACTATAAGTTTAGTAGGAGAGAAGGAACAGGGAACAGTGAACAAATTGAGCGCTACTTCATTCGATACACTCTCACTAGTCGTCTTATATTCTAACTGGTGTACTTACTATTTAATACACGATATATCTGCAAACCTGGTTTTTGTCATAACTTAACCATTTATTTGGTCATATTAATTTTCTAATGACCTATGAATTGCTGCAAATATATATATATATATATATATATATATATATATATATATATATATATATATATACTGTGGTGTCTTCCTTCTAAAGAGTCCATGTTAAACTCTTCCGCTTACTATAAAATTAGTTGGAGAGAAGGCTTCGGGAACTGTGAATAGATTGAGCACCGGTTTATTCGATACTCTTTCAATAGTCGTGTAATACTTTTCTTGTCTACTTACTGTTTAATATACGATATATCTGCAAACATGGGTTTTGTTATTAATTAACCATTTGTTTGGTCACAACAGACATGAATTTAGTTAAGGAGAACGAGATGAAAGCAAATGTCGGCAAAGAATATTTCAGAAGAAAAAGCAAATTGCAACAGAAATTTGTGCAAAGGAGTAAAGAACTGATTAAATAGAATCCAAAATTTTGAAGACAGACAGTATAAGAAAAAACTGAACAATTTGTAGATGAAAAGGTATATACATGATTGCGAAGTAGAAACCTGAAGAATGAATCCAACTTCATAGCGACTCAGAAGAATATCATGAGAAACCAGTTATGTAAAGGTTAAAATCATTAAAACAGAGGAAACTATAAAATATAATGTGAGGATAAAGATACAAACATCAACTCCATAATAAGCGAATACTGTAAATTAGCTCAGAAGGTACAGAACTATACATTCTGGTAGGAAGGGTGTTCAACTCGGAATTGCGTAAACCTATGGATCATACAGGCCATATTGTAAAAATATGTTCCTCTTAGATTTTGAAATTTAAATTGATCGAACTATTCAAGACGCTCATATCATATTATTTTGAACAAAGAAAAATAAAATATTGTAAGATTTCGATGATAAAAAAAAATAAAATCATGTAAGATTTCGATGTTTCGGGGTTTCACAAAGTAATTAAAGAATGAATAAATATAAGAATCTCAATAGTGGACTGCAGAAATTACGAAACATCAGGCCAGATGTGCCAATCAATTGCTCTATATTCAACATAATACAAGGTTCAAGTGCGCTCAAGGTAGAGTTGCAGTCAAAATGGTAAGACAGAAGTGTATTATTTGAATAGAGTTGAGTATGGTAGAAAGTGGTCATTAGAAGGATTCGAAAGAAAACGATTAACCTTTGATTTGAAAAGGTAAAGATACGATTGTTCTGGGAAGCACACAGGCGGGAATCAGTTCCACAACGAAGCAGTTCTTCTGGAAATATTTCCAGAACTGTCTCCTTATATTTGGAAAAAGGGAGAAAAAATAATAAGTGTGATTCCGTTGCAGAGTTATGGAGCTGTAAAGATCTAAAATTTTGGGACGAAAGATTGGACATCATCTGAATATTTGCTCTAGATATTTATTTTACTTTATGTCGATGTGTGACTTTCTCATACAAAGCACCAACTTTACCGTACCCCTTTGTGCAATTCGAGATTTAAGAGTAAATAAAGAAGATCCGCTTTTGGATGGAAATTGTAATCGGACAATGAAAGATATCGTATGTAATCGTGTTGACTACCGTACGAAAGTAGATCGTCAACCAAGAAAATGCGATGCAATATATTTAAAAGTGTTTGTGTATGGCACAGGATTGAGTCGGGTGAGGACAGATTCAAATTAAACCAATTGTTTGCAACAATTTAATATATCAAGAATTAATAAGCGAAAAACAGTAATATTCCAGTAGGATAAAACTTGTTTTTATCGGCAACTGCTATACTATGGTTACAATTTTTTTTCTTCTCTTGTGGATTCGGTAAATTATGCATGTTATAGATTACTCTTTATTCTTCTATTGACATAATTGTTTTAACTTAAATATCAGTTCCGAGGAAGAATGTATATTGTACTGAGGTCATGTATGGTGAGAGTGAAAAGAGTAAATCGCCTGAAAATTTTCAAATTTGGTAAGTAAAATGCGAATTTCCATAAAGTTAATGATAAAAATAGAATACAATATAGGTCCTTAATAAACATATCAACATTGACCCCATAATATATTAACCTCTTCTAATCTGACCACAAGAAGAAATGTGAACTTTAAATTGGAGAACTAGAAAATTAATAAATTTTTTTTTAATAAATCCTAACCAACACAGATAATAACGATATTTTTTGAAGGAAAATATGAGAAATCCTAACCGGAAATGTCGTTTCAAGTATCAAAAGAAAGGCAAATCCTGTAGATTAGAACAGCCATAAAGTGTCAAAAATGGATAAAAAGTCAACAAACATAACGTTTAAGCGCTCCCGGCCTTATCATTAGGGAGCAGCTTGTCTCACTACAAAGGCGAAACAAGCTGTCACAGATGCTTGGAATAGAATATGCGTAATTCTTGGTCATGCCAACGAGAAGAAAGATGGCAATGACAGATCTATAGAATGATATGAATATCATCATGCTACTAGAAAGCAAATGTAATGCAACAATGGACAATACTGAGAAAAAATCACACGCCTTGAGGGAAGATGGTAACTGTTGTTACTTAAAAAGGACCCGACATCGAAATCTGAGACGCAGCTGTTACAGACCATGAACAAAAAGAAGAATCACTTCACGCTGAATCAATATCAACAGTTAACAGCATAAGATATCAGGCATGGCCGATCATGTGTGAAGAGAAAAAGAGGTCATCAACCATTACAGAATAGAGTCAAAAAATAAATAAAATAAATAAATAAAATAAATATAATATAGAGCAACACCAGATGATAAGATGATAGAAAGAATCACTACACCTGGTAGGCTCCAATAACATCCTCAGTAGGCCAAGAATAGAAAAGTATATGAGAGCAATTCAACGTTGTTTATCCCAAGAGATGATGATAGTTTTTTTTTTTTAAGGGGCAGCGTGTGCATCAGTGTAGTTTTAAGATGAGTATAGAATACACACCCTCACACACCATCCAGAATCCAACGAATGGTGACGGCTATTATGTTAATCAGTTGAACTAAAATGACCGACCAAGCTTTGAACCCAATATGGTCTGCTGTTCAATTTATGGCTGGGGTAAGAAAGTAGTATAGTTTGATCCATGCTTTTTCTCAGCAGCATTATTGCGAAAAGAACTCAAACGGTCCTAAAGTAGTTTACAATTTCCGCGTCCATAAGTTTATTGTAATTAATGATTAAAAAATAATTATAAAGATTAATGAAAATATTAATTAATAAAGAACATTAGGATAACAGGTAAATATAATTCATACAATATAGTTCAGCGAAAGAGGTAGACAAAGTAGATTTAAATCTCCGACTTCCCTTTACCGAATTGTCTTACGGGCATAAAAACAAATCAATAATAGTATCACACGAATCTAATTATATGTTAGTCGGGAGTTCAATCTCCTAGTCAATTAGTGCAAAAGCTCAGTGGTTGAAATAATAAAAGCGGAAAGGTGGTAAATGATTTTTTATTTGCCAGATGATTAACATGAATGAAAATGGGGATAAGTGTAAGCAGTGTTACGGTTTTTTGGGTTACATACGGTAACTAGTTACATACGGTATATACCGTATGTAACTAGTGAGCGAGTAAAAATGACTTATTTCCCTTTATAGTCGACCAATAGAAGGTTGACCAATCAGAAGACGAAGAACATTGTATCCGTCGTGTATAAAGGCGGCCATCTTTGTTTTGCTACTGGAATGACCAGAGGCAACTTGTCCGGCGAACAGGACAGACGGAAGAACTACGCTCTGCTAGCTTGCTGCGATATCCACTGCGAACCTGCACTACGCTTTCATACTGTCTCCGAAATATTCACCTCCAACCTCTGGATTCTATACTCGAAGACGAGCGTCATGAAAATGTCTAACAAGCAGAATGTGATTTTTGAATACGTTTCTCTGTGTGTATGTGGGTATATGTCTCGTAGTGGGGGGAATCAAATCTGTAGTTACTACTTCTAGCCAAGCACGCCGGCATATTCCTGATCAGATAGAAATTGTGGCTCTGGTTTCTTCCTTTTTTATCGAAGAGCGTATACTGCTGGTGAAACAGAAGTCATCCGTGATTGGACAATAAATTGCCAAGAAGAGTCACATGGTGTGTAGTTTGGAAGATGGAAAAATTGTAGCTGACGGAATGTACACTAGTTGATACCCGATCAGTATCGGCTGGGCCACCATGGAGAGGGGGTATGATGTTGAAAGACACGAAACTACTAATAAACCTTAGCTAGAAACATCAACGATTATGTGTACTAAAGCATTCAATTGATGTGTTTTACGAGATGTAATTCAGTGCCACGAGATGTTCTCTAGTATGGGCAGTAAAATGGTGAGAATATAATCCGTGAATCGAGTAAAGTGTTTCATTAGAAAGTTACAGTGGGGTACCAAATTTCAAAAATACCTGAAAAGTTCGAACCGAAATTTGCGACGATAACGACCAAGGTGAGGATGCTCGTCTAGATAAATCTGTATAATAAAGATAACATCTTAAAAATTCAGAAAATAAATCAAACTCTTTTATTCATTTGAAATTATTCCTGCAGCGATAATATGTAGGTGAACTCTGTAGATCTTTGAAGTATAGGGTCACGACCTCCCAAAACTAGATTTTTGCTTCTGTTACTTCAATAAGTAGGGAAAGCGCTGGATTCAGAATTTTCTTTCTCCTATACGTGTTGCCAACTTGAGCGAGAGTGCTCAGTCTGCTTTGTTATTTAGGGTGGACGGACAGTTTCCTTCTGTACATTTGCGTCCCTAGACAAATGCGTCTTTGTATAATTGCATACCTCTGATAAGATTTGAAGCTAGCAGTTTTTTGGTATCTGTCTATATTTCTGAGATGAGGTATTATGTGCACTATTTACATTATTTGGATTATTGTCCTCTTCTTTTTCGCCATATTTATTACTGTTGAAACTTGACTAATGCATGGAATAATAATGCAACACAAAATGTACTTAGAACAAAATGTATTGAAACAAGAAAGTGTACACAATATTTACATATAGTCTTTTGTATATTCCTGGGAAGACCGTTCCTGGAGAATGTGTTGACTTAGTCGCAGTCGGGCAGAGTCTCTGGATTGAATCTCTTGATTCCTCCACTCTCTTCACGGTACCAACCATATTTATATGGTCGGTACTCCACTATGCAAATTAGGTGGATCCTACCACAACAATTACAAGGTTTCGGCCGTTGTACTCTCCGGCCTTCTTCAGTATCTGTCTATATTTCTGAGATGAGGTATTATGTACACTATTTACATTATTTGGACTATTGTCCTCATCTTTGTCGCCATATTTATTACAACGTTTCGACCGTTGTACGCTCCGGCCTTCTTCAGTATCTGTCTATATTTCTGAGATGAAGTATTATGTACACTACTTAGATTATTTGTTCTATTGTCCTCATCTTTGTCACCATATTTATTACAACGTTTCGGCCGTTTTACGCTCCGGCCTTCTTCAGATGGTTGGAATGTCGAACTGAACCCTTTATTTCGCTCACTGGAGTAAACTGTTCTAGTTCCATGTGTCATGTTTAATGGATGTCAGTTATCAGTTATCTCCTGTTAATTCCCCTCTCCAAGTTCTCCACTGCCTTAACCGGGTATGAACTCAAACTCTTTGGGTCCTGTTACTGGATCCAACCAACGCCTTTATCCACTGTGCCATGTGTCCTCGACAAATATGAGCAATATGAGCACTGGTAAAAAATGGTTGCTGAAGACATTAGGTTTATAATACCCAGAAATTCATATACACATGGCACAAAGATGAGGACAATAGTCCGAATAATGTAAATAGTGTAGCATGTTTTTTCTAAAAATTTGCACACCAATACGTTTAATTACTCGAGACAAACAGATAGATAGTTACCATAAATAAAGAAGGGAGAATTTTTTTTAAAACAAAAGAAACTTCAGCCAGACGTTTCGGTCCACTCCAGCAGACTTCTTCTGGATTCTGGACTTTATAAATTATATTTTTATTTGGAAACCATGGCTAAGTTCCGAAAAGCAAACATTGGTGGAAAAATATTTGTGGTCGAGGAAAATTACAGCTAGCACTATCATAATAAAAACTCCAATGAAACAAAAGCATACTGGCGATTGTATCAGAGCGATCTTATAATACTCTTAATTTGTCATCGCATTAAAAAAAAAAATTTTTTTAAATTATGATCACTACCTATGCTTTTTTTTCAAAACTTATGGTAACTGCCTTTAAAAGGATTCAACAATTATCGGGGGTAGGCATTTATCCATGGACACGCAAATGTCTAGTGACGCAATTGAGAAAGATATTTTTAATATAAATCTTTTAATGATATGCAGCAAAATGGCTATAAATAAGACAACAAAGTTTTGTTATCTTTTATATATCTTATATTCATACTTTTGATTATGTTTCAAAATATTCACCTGTAAAAATTGCATCCACTTTGAAATCATTGTTAGTGCCTGCATTTTAACAGAGGAATTACGCTAATTAGAAAACTTCAAATAGAAAATAAATCAAAACCTTTCGGTAATAACTGAATCATTTGAAGAAAAATTGCTGCTCAAGAGTATAGTTTTGACATGGCATAAAAAATACACATTTTACATATAACATTCTTGGTTTAATTATTCATTTAGGACAATGTTTTACGCTTAGCGATTTTCATATTTTTCATAATATTCCAGAATATTATTCTTTTGATATTTTTTACAAAGAAATTCGTTATAGTTCCCATAGCTCGAAATAATTTCCAACACGTTCTTTATCAAATTATTCGTGTTATTATCTTCTAAGTTTCGGATTCATGTGTCGCTATTTCTATTTAACTTTTTTTATTATCATACTTCATTCATCGAAAGGAGTTCCTTTTTCATATTTAACTCTTACACATATTGTGTCAACATAGTCTTAAACTTATAAATTATGAAATGATAATGAAAATTCATTAAATTAATTATGCCACATATGCAAAACAAATAATGTAACGAGGATTTTTTTAATCGCTGTTCCATGATAATTCTTTCTCTTCTAATGTCACCTTACTTATTATAAAACGCAGATTGTGTGTCTGTGTGTGTGTGTCTCTCTCTCTCTCTCTCTGTGTGTGTGTGTGTGTGTGTGTACGTTTATATATTAGATCGGATTTCCTACATTTTTCAACCGATTTCAACGAAACTTCACAGAATTTGCAGTGGTTCTGACAGCGCCAAAAATTGGAAAAACACAATTGTTTTTGCACGAAATTAATTTGAAAACACGATTAAGAGGCATCGCTGTCGCCAGAATGAAAGGGGGACAACTCATATCGAGTTATACTTATTATAAAAACCAGGTTGTTTGTGTGTGTGTGTGTGTTCGTTTATATATGGGATCGGATTTCCTACATTTTTCAACCGATTTCAAATAAAACTTCACTTTTTTGGCAGATAGTGTTTCTTATTGTCTTGCACACTTTTTCTTTATTTTTACATTCAGAATGCTTTAAAAATTCCATTTACAAGACAATTGTTTATAATAAAATTCTCATAACGATTGAAAACAATGTTTTTGTTTGAATTTGGATTCGACCAATTCGTAAAAAAAACAAAAAAAACAAAACAAAACAAAACAAAAAAAAAAACTAATTAAGACATGCGTGTCCGTCAACCTTAAACAATAATCTTTGTCAATTTTATTTTTCAGTCTTTATGATGGTCGATTCTTGATCTATCTCTTACTGTTACATCCCCGGGCAACGCCGGGCTCTACTGCTAGTTCTCAATATATTCCGCATTTCGTTTTGATTTTGTTCTCGATTTTTTTTTAAACGAAAGACACTTTTTAACACTACATGCGTTATTGCAATCGTCATAGCTGAATACTGGCTTTTCTTTCTATAAAACAGACAACCTTTGCTATAGCTTTTTCAATTTAAGTCCAGGTTTCATCACAATCATGTTTAAATTTCCTTGTTCATTGTGACAGTGTGAACACTGGAGAGTAGTTTCTTTGAAAGATTCTATATCATACACTGTTAACTTTTCCTATGCTGAACTCAGCCTTTAGTTACAATGAACTTTAACCAGCGTCTAGTCTGTTTAAAATCTCCACTTTTTGCGATAATTTCAATGTCGTTCTGTTTCTCTTATTCCGATCATCTTTTGCACCAATACAAACCATTAGGGTGAAATTAAGCATATGCAAAAGTAAATTTCCTGAAAAACAAATTTCTATTCAGCTACATATTATCCAAATAGTTCAAATATGCACATCAAAATCATGTCCGAATATGCGGGATTCCGGATATGAAGCACTCCGGATATGAGGGATTCTGGATTCTGGATATGAAGGGTTTCCGGGTATGTGGGATTTTACTGTATTTTGTGCTTTAGGGAAGTCTATGACAAAGTGGTAGCAAACTTCGTATAACCCGTTTCGTCCTTTAGGACTTCATCTGGCAAAGTGATGTTTTAAGTTGATGTGTCAACACAGTAGAGGGAACGCTGGAATTTTAAATTATCCCAAAGATTTTTCTTTTCTCTATTTTTTCTCTATCCTTTCCATTTGCTCCTTAATTCTGTACAGTTCCCATTGAGCAAGAAGAAATGATATCACTACTGCGTTGCTGGAAGAAAGGCACAGAGAGAGAAAAAAGTGCTTAAAAAAGAGAGAGAGAGAGAGAGAGAGAGAGAGAGAGGTGGGCAAGCAAGCAGACATATATTTGTTCTAGTGAATATATTTTATTCTTCTTCTTGATGGTAGACAACGTTAATTAATATATTCAATGTTTCTCAACAGGGATATAACCTTGAAAGTTCATAGATTTTCATTCATTGATAGATTAATTTTGTATAGGGTATGATTTGAATCCTAGCCGTTTTGTTTCAGAAATATCACTAAAATTATAGACAGTAATAAAATCATTAATTTTAATTACGTTTTGTAAAGTAATGTATAATTGTTTTAAGGAAATAACAATTAATGATGATGTGGGGATAATGCAATTTTTATCGAGGCGGAAAATGGAAGCAATAAATCCGAGCTTAAAATCTATCCAGTTGTTGCTTTAATTCTCACACGGAATTTTATCAACGACATTTTGAACTCCATATCTACATTGATGAAGTAATTATTTACTCTTGTCTCAGTTCGATTAGGTCAAATTGGCAGATGATCTAAAATATGAGCTACATAGTTAAGCAACTTAGATCCTGGTCTGTTCCTAGATCAGTGACCGCTTGTGATTACCAAGTGAAGTAAGCTTAGATATTCAGTTGGGGTAATGGATAATGGCTGGGAATTATTAATCGGAGGATGGAGTTCCGATTTCAGCTGGGTTCGTTATAGTCACTTACGTGCAAATACCCTTGGGAAAGGTATGGATACACATCTTCTCCTCTAGCTACGGGTTAATTTGTACTAACTGTATCACTAAGTCATTATTTTCTCCAAGCAATAAAATAAGATAAAAATGGCGTACAAAATATTTAGATTTCGGCAATAACCAATAGAGGTTGATAGGCTGCTAAAGCCAAAATAACAAAACCAATATAAAAATGATCTACAATCTGTTGTCAATTGGGACTAGGAATGAAATGCTAATTTTAATGCTTCCAAAACGTAACTGTTCTCTTTTAATCGTCATAGAGAGTTTTTTTTTTCCTTTCCATCAGCAGGGGAGTGATTCACTGGATCGAGTCGGGCTAGTATTTTCACTGGTACTGTTAGGTAGACTGTTAGTAAAGGGGGTTCAAAATGTTGTGATAGGCGTGTTTTTCGCCAGAATCTATGTTACACATTTATCAGTCTACAACTCCTCCCTGCATTGTATAATTTACCGTTAAATCAGATCTATTATGTGGTAGAGAGACCAATTTGATGGAAAAAAAATGTTAAAAAATCTGCAACATATTTGGCCCTGACCTGGCATCTCCACTTCAGTCACTTCTCTACCGCCATAACGGAGCTTCCCTGTGGCTTTTCTATAAATACTTTCAATTGTTCTGATAATCTTCCCTATATACTACCTAGACTTTACGAATTGAAGCGCGGTACTAGATTGGCGGTTAGGTCTCATCATTTTCCACTTGAAATGACTATGTAACCGTAAATTCTATGCTAAAAAAGAAACAAACGCAGTATAATCGTTATATTTTGAAGCAATGTTCTTTTATTTTTGTCTCTCCTTAATAATGTTTTTCTTTTTCTCATATTATGACATGTCCTGGAAAGGGATATATTTGAACGAAGTAGCTCAGTGGTTTTGGCTACTATAACCAAGTAGAATACGGTAGCATTAATCGACTGGTACGCGTCGTAATCGCAGGTAAGAAGTGTAGATCAATGTCGTAGTCCAATGGGAGTCGTTATAGACTTAGCTCTCAGACTAAGGCTCTTTGACTCTCCTACACGTCCTTCGGTATTTATGACGGACACCAGCCAATTATATTCCAGTGAGGGGGAACACAGGTCTATGCATATTCCATTATATCATATTATTTCACACTCAGTAACCCCTTGCATCTTAGTGTCTTTTATTGCCTTGTTTGATGTGAAATTATTTACAAAATGTTTTTCGAAAAGACAATCTTTTCTCACCAGTTATGGGTTAAATAGTAATGCAACCTGTGATCTGTAGCTCTGGGTGGAAACAATCTTGAATTCCAAGCCATAGACTAGTCAACTGGAAATCATTTCTTTATCATTCCCAAGAAGAAATGACTTAGATAATATATAAGGAAGCAGTTTGGAGATATAACAGCTTATGTCCTAATGGATATAGGATTGAAAAAAATAATGTTTTATGGACTGTAGCATATATTGTTCTGTGCGATTACTGTTGCATTTATGGAATTAATTATGAAGGGGTGCTGAAAATTGGTATTTCAATAGCCGAATATCTTTACAGTATATATTGACAGTCATTTGCTTTCCATTAAAAACATCATATTTGTATTTATGCGCATTTAGCTGACAATAGCACTATTTTCAGTGGCAATCATCATCGGGGGTGATTTTCCAATTACTGAGTGAGAAAGCGACACGCCATCAAAATGGCACAATATACCCATTAAGACATCCATTCTGATAAGGGCATACAGGCACTTGCATTACAGGCAAGTAAGCGATATGGCTACAGATTTTTAATAAAATCAGCGTATAACATAGCGGAAGGGCCTCAGTTCAAACTATCTTCAGGCCGTGTAAACGGTCCGTTGAGGTTGTCTAATTGATGTTCCAATTATCTAGATTCTGAATCTTCGCTGCCTCATCATTCAATCTTTCTTTTAAAAAAAAAAATGCAGCTCCATCAGCACCCGGCCATGGTGTTCTCCCACTACTCCCTCTCTTAAACAGATAAACATAGTACGTCACCTCGCTGGCATGGCCAACAATTTGCGATCAAACAAGTAACAAACGAATATATAGCACTAAACGAGATATATACTGTCGCCTCGAAACGTTTTAACAATTACAATCAGTTAAGATCAAAAACTATAAGAGCCAAGTCTATTGTAACACTATGGCACTAATTATTATTATTAGGATTAATAATAATAGTACTTAGTAATAGTCATTGATGTACTGAATGAGGTAATTATTAACATTGCAAAAGAATTTATTCAAACGATTTCGAATTCTGTCTAAAGATCAGTACGAACTAATGACATTGATAAATATACGAATCTACTTCTACCTCACATGTGTCCTAGCCACAAATATTTTAAAATAATATCTCGTTACTGTAACGGCATGATACAACAAACATGTTGCAAAAATAACGTGATATTTAACGAGAGAAAAAGAATGTTTGACTGAAGACGTTGGCAAGTAATTTACAAGTCCATGAAACAGAAGACATTACATGTTACCGCCATTTTTCGACCTTAACAAGAAAACCCATAAAGTGGCGTATTATCAAATAATAATAATAAAAAAAACTGTGCAATATTGTCTTTATGAATTCTTAATTACCTTTATTATTCTTTTCTATCGTTCCATTTTATTTTCCATTTGTCGAACATTTCGCGTAATTCATTTATTTATATTTAAAAGATTTTATGTGTTTCACAGATAATTATCTTACAGCTTTTATTTGATGGTTATTACGTTTAATTGGATAAATTGTTAATTGATCTGTTGGAGCGATTTTCTTAATCTTTCTTTAATTCGTTCGTGTCTAGCGAAATATACGTTCGCCATTTGCCCTTAAGCAGGCAGACGGTGAATGTAGTTGAACGTTTTTAAATAAATCTGATCCAGAAGTGAATTCAGAGAGGGTCTCAAACTTGTTTTATGTAAATGTATGCAGTGGTTAACTGCTTATTCGATGTGTTCCGTACAGGCCAACACCAACTGAAACAAAACCCTCCATCAAAATCTACTATAATTAACCTCATTATTATTTTAAATCCTCGAGCATTGATATAGCAACACCATTGAGAACAATGATCGTAATCGCTGGGGAGAGATTTTCTTTGATGCACTTCACTTTTTTTTAATCATATCGCCGCAAGCAAGGCAATAAAGCCGCAAGACGCAAGATTTTAATGGGTGTTAGAGAATTAGAGAGGACAGTAAAAGAACAAGAATTAAGATGATAGAAGATAACGAATGACTTTGTATTTACATTATTGAAGATCAAATTAAACCGTAAAGCCAGATGAGAGTTCCGCAAGCGAGAGGTGTGAGGGAAGAAACTGTTAGCATAGAACGTACGGTTACATGAGCCATATCAGCTGTACAATTATGAGTCTTTACCGTCAATTTAGTACTATGCTTAAATTCATAAAGTCTAGCATGGCGCAGTGAGCCACCTTTCCTAACTAGAAACTTAACTAAACTTCAATATACTCTTTCCAAGAAGGCGCAACGTGTCACTCACCTGAAGATTAGCATTATGTCTTTATAGGTGTGTGTGTGTGTGTGTGTGTGTGTGTGTGTGTGTGTGTGTGTGTGTGTGTGTATAAGTGCACGCTGTCTGTCTGTCTGTTTGCAAAAGAAAATATATGTGTGCGTTTGTATATGTGTGCGTTTGCTTGGGTATGCTTAGGTTTGCAAAGATTTCAAATAGAATTATGTCAGCATCATACTTATTATAAAACCCAGGTTGTGTGTGTGTGTGTCTGTTCGTTTATATATTGGATCGGATTTCCTACATTTTTCAACCGATTTCAACAAAACTTCATAAAATTACCTTGCGGTGGTTCTGACAGCGCCAAAAATTGGAAAAACACAATTGATTTTGCACGAAATCAATTTGAAAAAAACGATTAAGAGGCATCGCTGTCGCTAGAATGAAAGGTGGAAAACTCATATCGAGTTATACTTATTATAAAACCCAGGTTGTTTGTGTGTGTGTGTGTGTGTGTGTGTGTGTGTGTGTGTTCGTTTATATATGGGATCGGATTTCCTACATTTTTCAACCGATTTCAACAAAACTTCATTTTTTGGCAGGTAGTGTTTCTTATTGTCTTGCACACTTTTTTTATTTTTACATTCAGAATGCTTTAAAAATTCCATTTACAAGACAATTGTTTATAATAAAATTCTATTCAATCGGTAGACTCATAACGATTGAAAACAATGTTTTTGTTTGAGTTTGGCTTTGACCAATTCGTAAAAAAAAAAAAACAATAAAACAAAACAAAAAACTAATTAAGACATGCGTGTCCGTCAACCTTAAACAATAATCTTTGTCAATTTTATTTTTCAGTCTTTGTGATGGTGGATACTTGATCTATCTCTTACTGTTACATCTCCGGGCAACGCCAGGCTCTACTGCTAGTATAATATAAATTGAGACTGATTAACTCATGGCCACGTCTTTTAAATATATAGTCAAATTAAGCCACGTACAGACTAATAAAATCGAGAAAATAAAATCCTTTTAAATTCTCACATTTCCTTGTAATCAGTAGCGTTTTAAAGCCAAGTGACTAATGGAGAAAATGGCATTATTATTATTATGATACCTTATTACTGCATGTATTTGCGTATGTTTAGATCCATCGTCAGTCCTTTTACCTCGTATTCTTATACAAACATTACTAGCAGGCTTCGTCCGCTCGCTATCACTTCGCAAATAAGTATATTCACTACTTGAAATCTTTGAAACAAAAATTTTAAATGAACATTTCATTCATAAATTGGTTAAGGGAAGTTTTACAAATAGATGCCAACTTTTGAAGGCCAGGCAAAATGCAACTTTCAAACATTTTCTGCACTATATAAGGCAATATTCATAAACAGAACTATTTTTGATATGAAAATCAAAACAATCCTCGAATAAAAAGAACAGTAATGAAGGACAGTCAATTAATGAAATTACGTTTTTAAAAACAATATGCAAATTAGTTAAACTGAAGAGTGGTATTTCCTAGAAGTAGGTAATATATAATAAAGATATTAATGCGTAAATTACTATAAAATAGAGTTGGAGCTTTATAATCTCAGAATTCGTACGAGAATTAAGCTTCAATTTCGCATTTCTTCGTATAGATTCCATAATATTGCTTTTGCTTAACTAGCTATTATGTTTCGCTAACTTTCCAAATGTTGAATGTATAACTAATTCTAATGTCTATTTTCCAATCATTAGGCTATATAAATTTTATCTTATAAATTGTCCCCTATTCTGTCACCCATGAAACAAAAGTAATTGTACGAAATATAAGGATCTACGTGAATCAAATTGTCTTTAAATTAAGTGGCAGCAGAAGAATTATCGTTGAACTTTTAAAAGGTAAGCTTAAACATTAATTCAGTACTTAAATGCAGCGACCAACTTAGTTTTATTCTGTAGTTTATTGATGCCTATCGCATCTACTCCTCCCTAGCTATTGTGATGATGGTCAAACCAAGCTTAAATGACACCCAATAGCAGGAGCAAGCTTAAATGACACCCAATAGAGCGGTTTTTTATCTAGTTTATAATTTTAGCTAGCTTATAATTTTAAGCTAGCTGCACATTTGGATACAAAAGGAAAATAAGAGTTACTTTCCCTTGAACCATGAAAGCAATTATAATGGTTAGTATAATATATATTTTTACCCTTACATAATCTGGCAACCCTGAATCTGAGCTCAACGAAAATCGTTCCCTGCGCTTAACTTTTCTAGGGCTTTTGAATGAGTCATTGAAATCTGACCAGTGGGAGAGGAGGAGTTGTTTAGAGACACACACGCACACACATACACTGTACTTTATATATAACATTCTCCCAAGTGCAATTCAATAAAAGAGGAAAATCATTTAAACACTCTTCTATATATGATATCAGCAAAACATTCAATTTAAAGCTATACAAATTGGCAACATTGTTGCCCACAACGGGAAAAACCACGCCCAAATTATCTTTTATATTTCTGTTTTCTTGAGAAAACGATTTTAAACAGTTGGTGCAAATGTATGAGTGTGCATACATAAATGCTTCAGTCGCAGGCAGCTATCAATTAACATTGATGCGTGACAGGCCAGGTTATATAGCAGTTTGTATGTGTTTGGACAGCGTGCCTTTGCAATTGGGTGTGTATGTATGTGTGTGCATGAGAGGGAAAGAAAGAAGACGTGTCTTTTAAAAATGAAAACAGTTATAAATATTTAATGATTAAATTGATTATTTTTTATGTGTTTTCTTTCATTGCGCCTGTCACTTTCCGCTTTATCTTTACGTTTGAAATCAATTTCGTTTTCTAAAATAAGCTACTGTCAGAAATATCCACATCTATGGCACCTACGCCATGGATAGCTCTTAGAGAATCAGGTTTTAGGCCAAACTAAATATTAACAAAAATGCAAGACATTGCAAAAATCTTAAAGCAACAATAATGAACTGTTATGCAATATCTGTCCTCATACATGACAGTGACTACTGGACAATCGCCTCACAGATGAAGAAGAGATTTGAAACAACATAACCTTGGTCCTATAGAAAAATGCTGAGGATACCATGGACTGAATATGTGAGCAACGACGAAGTTTTAGTGAAAAACAAAGGCAACATCAGGAAGAGACAGTTGAAATTTCTAGGACACATAATGAGGAAAGAAGGCTTACAAAATTTGATACTTACAGGACACATTGATTTCAAGAAGGACAGAAGTAACGTAACTAGCGAGACTGAATAAATGGACGGCGGAGAAAGGTTTAGGAGAGATAACAAAAAGTTAAAATTTATTAAGAGTTACAAAGGATTGGAAATAGTGGAGAGCCATGATCACCAAAGTCATGACACAGAGATATTTGTTTTAACAAAGTTAAAAAGGCTATAAATGTTAATTTTTTTTGCCGTGTTTATTAATTAAGATATATTTAGTAGATACTAGCAGCATGGCCCGGCGTTGCCCGTGCTTGATTCAAAAATCGTACGACTCATACAGCAATCGCTGTCAATATTTTTGCCAAGATGCTTGGTGGAAGAAATCGGCTGTGTTTGTGTCGGCTCCGATTAGCATCGTAGTCGGTTAGCAATATCTTTTGGTTGATGACTAAAAATTAACTTCCGTATTTTGACTGTACACATGGGTTTCATTTGGACACCATGTGTATTTAAAGTAGTTTCCGGTTATGATTTTTAGTTAGGGGGACTTGTGTATGTTTAGGTTTCATTTGTTTTACTTTTTTCTATCATTCACTGAAAAAAACACAGGAGTCACAGGAAGTTGACGGCATTCGTTCTGTTTTCAGACGTTTGAGTAGCCGGCAGTAACTTCCGGCCGGGTGCGATACCCTTAATCGTGCTTTCAAATTGATTTCGTGCAAAAACAATTGTGCTTTTCCAATTTTTGGCGCTGTCAGAACCACTGCCGGGTAATTTTACATAGTCCTGTGGAGTTTTGTTGAAATCGGTTGAAAAATGCAGGAAATACGATCCTATATATAAACGAACAGACACACACACACACACACACACACACACACAATCTGCGTTTTATAATAAGTAAGATATATAAGAAAAATATTAAATTATTCAAGCTGTAATAACTTTTTTATTTTCTATGACTTCGCCTTGTAGGCAAATCAGTTTAAGCAAACTTAACGTTTGTTAAGAAATCTTCCGACGATACTAGTGGTTTTTTTCAAATCCTCCTATAAGGCTTCGCTAGACGGTTGAAATTCTGTTCTTGTGTCAGATGATTCGTCACTGCATCTGCAATATTTTGATTAGGTCTCTTGAGAGGCCAGTGCATGATCCTCCAGCTTCTTGTCAGTTTCATTTGGGACTAAATCTATTTCCACTGCATATTTTCCATTAGATTTGCTTTAATATCTCAACGACACAAACAGCAACAGTACTGGGAGTATTACACGTGACACATCCAAAAAAGCCAACTATCACAGAGGGTACAGGTCAGATTGAAGCAAGGGGAAGCAGGTTAGGGTTTTTGATGAATCGGCAGAGAAATCATTCTCAGTCACATTTTACAGCCAATAGTGAATCACACACGATGCTGGAAATGCCACAAGTTCCAGGCCCGCCTAATTCTCAAAGTGAATTACTTCTACAAGTGAGATATTGGCAAATAATCGATTTTGACCACTAAAAGATGTTATAACTTTGTGATTTCATCAATACCGAGAAACTTAAAATTTAGCTATTCATCACCCAATACAACGTCCCATGCCTACTCAAGTTAGAGTGTTAATGAATGAAGTGTGTGATATGAACGTAAGTAAAGCAAGCAGGATGACGAGGGTACGGCGGATAGATAAGGATTGACCCTAGCCTTGAAGAGGTTCAGTTTGTAGTGTTCGGGAAACCATATACGCGACACAAAGTAGCGGTTACTGGGAAGAAGCCTTCGGATCTGAACGCCCTTCTTGCACCGATTTCTGCTTAGTTCAACAAGGATCCAGTTATGCTCTGGCGATGGCCCATCCATTGGCTTTATTTCAGATACACTTCTCTGGACATAACGATGTTGATCGTCTTTCGAAGACATATTTAATAATTGCTGAATGTAATATTGTAAACTAACAAATGCTATGAAGTGTTGGTGTCATTAAGAGCTATAAAGGACAAAAAATGTGGAGAGCCATAGTCGCCAACATCCTAAATAGATACGGCACATAAATGAAAAATATATTAGATGGCGATAGTATTTTTTTTCTTTTATATCTTCTCTCTCTCTCTCTCTCTCTCTCTCTCTCTCTCTCTCTCTTATGGAAAATGTAACACAGAAATAGAAAGATGTAGCAAAAGATGCCTTGCAAAATGAAGCAAAGTATTAAGAAGCAAGAAAATGCAAGATAATTTGTCCAACATGGCAACGAATGATAGACAATAACACGGCACACATCAAAAGGTGATTTGTTGTAATGGAGATAACTTAAGAATAAAGTAATTTTTAACCTAATACAAAAATAACGAATATGAGAAAACCTGCTCAACGTGCTGAATATAACATCAATCATCAAGTGAAAAAGTTTTATACAAATGAATCATTTCTCCCAAATATATATATATATATATATATATATATATATATATATATATATTATAAAATTAATATGGTTTATTTTTTTCGCTACACAGTTCTAACCATGTTTCAAAAATGGAAGCTAAAAGCCCCTTATATATATATATATATATATATATATATATATATATATATATATATATATAGGTTACTATACTCATCTCGAAAAACCTTCGAACAGATACAGTAGGTAGGTTTGTCTGGCTCACTAGGTTTGACTATATATATATATATATATATATATATATATATATATATATATATATATATCTGTGTGTGTGTGTGTGTGTGTGTGTGTGTGTGTAATATCAATTGTTAATTAGTAAGGATAATGCACAAACTTACCAGACTCCATCCGAAACATACTAGTAGAAAATACAAACATAATAAACTAATCCACATGTAAAAAAAAAAGTTAAAAATAATGGAAGACTTAATAATAAAAAGAAATAGCCAACACTTAATAATACTAACGACGAACACGGCCATAATGTGCTGTGTTGGGGCAATAAAACATCTCTATAACACTAAAAACATACACACAAAGCACACACCCAATTAAATTGAAAAAATAAAATCATCCTTGATAATGTCTAAAATTATAGCCGAAAACGCATGTAATTAGAGAAAATTTGTACAGCTTCTACAGTGTGTGTCTAAAAAAGAAAATAATTGTTCGAACACAAGAAAAATTAAATAAAAAGCTTAATCGTAGCACCTTGTCTATCATTTTTAATGAAACATGCATTATTCATACATACATATATATATATATATATATATATATATATATATATATAACGCTTAATAGATTTAAATAGCTTATTTTGATAGAAGGACAAAATAAATACTTTATATATACATATGCATATAACGGTTAATGGATTTTTATAGCCTGTTTTGATTGTTTGATAGAAGGACAAAACAAATACTTTATATATATATATATATATATATATATATATATGTATGTGTGTGTGTGTGTGTGTGTGTGTGTGTGTGTGTGTGTGTGTGTGTGTGTGTGTGTGTGTAACGGTTAATGGATTTTTAATAACTTATTTTGATAAAAGGAGAAAACAAATACTTCTTACATCCCGACAGAAATTAAGCCATTCTTAATTCAGTAAACCACATTCATGCCAAGTATGCATTAAGCTACGAGATGCCATTACAGTACAGCAATGTTAAATTACTATATTGCTAACTTCATTTTTATACCCGAAAATAATACAAATTATTTTTTAATCAATTAGACGTTTAGTTAATTCACCATAATTTGCTTTATTTAAAAAATTGTTCGTTTCATTCAAAAACACACGTCTTTTTGTTTTATTTTCATTATTGACTTTATGCTTCTTTTATTACTAGTTTTTACCGCACCATCTCTCTCTCCCTCTCTCTCTTTCTCCTTCTCTCTCTTTCTCTCTCTATTTCTTTCTCTCCTTCTCTCACTATTTCTCTCTCTTCTTCTCTCTCTCTCCTTCTCATTCCTTCTCTCTCTTCTTCTCTCTCCCTCTCTCTCCTTCTCTCTCTCCTTCTCTTTATTTCTCTCTCTCCTTTTCTCTATTTCTCTCTCTCCCTTTCTCTCTCTTTCTCTCTCTTATGACTTTTATTTGACAATAAATTATTTTGGATTTCTGTACAGTGTTTCTTTGCTTCCTTTTTTTCCCATTTTTGTTTGTTAGTTAATTTCATTCATTCAATCGGGGGTTAGTTATCATTATTATATATTCAGCGAATTGTCCAGCTGCATTTAAGATAAAGTGACTCGTACATAATGGGTGATAATTAAGCTTTTGTTTACTCATATATTCATTTCATGTTCTTATAGTAAAGCAATGATGGATATCAGCCAGAGTGATTTTTAGAGGTTCCACAAGAGTTTAATCTATACATATACCTGAATGATGCAATGGTAGGAAAATACAAGTTAGAATTCTTAGGCGATTATGATTCTCCATTGATTTATGCCATTCCTGTATTCTATGAATCAGTATGATAAAAGAAGGTAAGGTTGGGTAGTGGATAGCGCCTAAGATTGAGGAATCGGAGAGCCGAGTTCGAATTCCAGTCGGATCTATTACATTCTAATAACTTTGGGAAAGGTATGAATCCTCACCACAAAGGATATATATATATATATATATATATATATATATATATATATGTATATTTATATATATGTATATATATATATATATATATGTATATATATATATATGTATATATATATATGTATATATATGCATGCATATATATATATATATATATATATATGCATGTATTTGTATTTGAACGCATATTTATTAATATTTATCTATTTGAGTATAAATACATACATATATATATATATATATATATATATATATATATATATATATATATATATATATATATATATATATGAATATGCATGTATATATATGTCTGTGTGTGTGTATGTGTATATATATATATATATATATATATGTATGTATGTATGTATGTGGATATGTATTATTGTGCATTACATGCGTATGTCAGTTTTTTTTATCTTTTTGTTGTTTATATTCTGAATATGGAGCCAGGAATTTCCAAGGTAGGTTTGTATAATATTAACAGCAATTTCTATGCATTAATGTGTTTATGGCTACTGTGTTCAGGGGCACCCACGTGACTAGATGAACTCATTTAGAAATCACTTTGTTAATATGAGTAAACGTGACTGATATAACAATTGCACCGTATAAATGTCTATCAAATTTACGCACTTAGATACGTGGGATGTAGAAAAGTTGGTTTTATAAGGATACTGCTACTACCAGAAAGAGAGTGATTCAATTTCTTAAAGACAATTAAATGTTTCGAATTTACACAACCAAGATAAGAAGTTTATTTTAAAACCAAAGATTTTTGTGTCTTGTAACGAAATTTAAGGATATTTATATAGAGAGAGCACGCCATGTTAAAGCAGTTCTTTGCAAGTGTTTTCTCTTTATAGATTATTATTTAAAATTAGTTGCACGTGGAGCCTGGAATTATCATTACTGGCACAAACAGAACAATGACTCTCAAAAAATAGCTACGAGACTGACGCTAAAAAGCGCGGCAAACGGATAATTTAATTAAGCGCAGAACGCCGACATAATTAGCAGTTTTGTTATTAATGTTGGTTATTTTACAGAGAAATTATGCCTGTTAAATCTGCGGGAAGCCGTCGAAACAAAACATAGGAGGAAAATTCAAAAGGTAGGAAATATGAAGCCGACGAAAATCGAGTCATCAGGCGGAAAAAGTTCGATATTTTATTTTAAATTTGTTAAGAAAATTAGCTAAGATAAAGATATTATTAAAATGTCTAATAAAAATGGTCGGTTTCGGAGTACTTTAAATATTTCTAGGTGAGGCATGAAGGTTTGAGAAAATGTCTATCCTACATTATTGGCATCAGATCTGCGAGTGCTACCGTTATGCTCAAAGTAAGGAACTTAAGAGATTAGGGAGAATAGGTTTAATAAGTGGAGATTAGAAGGAACAGCGTTAGTACGAATATTGCAAAATAATGCTAAAGAGTATCTTCTGGAAGAACGAAAGTAGACAACGTTTAGGCGTAATATCGAAGCTGTGACACTTTTTGTTGTTTTTCAGAGTGTACTATAAGAAATTAATGAGGGCGAATTATGCTGCATCCACGGAGAGTGTATGGCAATATATGTCTCAGTATTTTCATTATTTATTTTCAAAACGAAACTGCTCTCAATAAATCGTCTGAGATAAGCCGTTTTGCTTTCCTCTAGCATGGCTGATGCTAACCTCCACGAGTGTGATTCTTTGAGCCCAATCAGGCTAACTTTTTCCGATGTCATGGAGTAATAAATTAGATTAACTTTCCTCTATATTACCTAGTGTCTATGAATTTACCAGAGTGACCTGATGTATAGATGCACAAATCACACACGCACACAGAGATATATATGTATGTGTATGAGTGGGTGTATATATATATATATATATATATATATATATATATATATATATATAAGTGTATATATATATATGTGTGTGTACACATATATATACATATATGCATGTATATGTGCATATATGTATATTTGTATCTTTTATATGTATATATATATATATATACATATATATATGTATATATATATATTCATATATATATATATATATATATAAATATCTATCTATCTATCTATCTATATATATATATATATATATATATATATATATATATATATATATATATCAGTGGCGTGATTCTCAATTGGAACATTAAAGATGTGTAAGTATGAGGAGGAGGGAGATTAAACCTTAACAGAGAGAATTCTTACACGCTCTCTAAATTCTGTTTTTATTTCCGGTGTTGTTTTTTCTGTTTTCTTTTTGAATTTGTAGGTCTGATGAATTGGATCGTATTTACCATTCCAATGGAATAAATTATGACCATGGAATATTAGTGTTTAAGCCTTTTTATTATATCCTTACTCTGTCCTAGACATTGAGTTCTACCTGTATTCTTCCTCTTGGAATTTTTATTCAAAAAATATACATGTATGGGTATTTATATATTTTGCATATGTATGTATATTTACCACTATTACAAAGAGTTAATCATACCTTGAATCAATTAGCAATATTAATGCAATTATTGGCGAAATCCCTTCGCTAGTAGACATAATTATAAGCATTATACTACTAATAATCCACTGAATGATGAGATCCCTATGTATAAAATGAATATGGTGTATTTTTTAAAATTTCGCTAGTACTTTCGAATGCTTCACGCATTCATCTTCGGGATGTATTTTTTTCCTTTAGAATCAAAACTGGATGACGAAATAAATGTGTTTTTCCGACCGAAAGATGTTTTTAAAAATAAGCTATTTATTAACGGTTATGTAGTGTTAGAGCGCGCAGGTCGCAACGCTAAAGTTCAAATATTTCAAGAAAGAATTTTTATGAATTTTGTAATTTGGTAAATCCACGAATTTTTTATAAGTGTTTTTTTTTTCAGTTAATATGGCATGAACTAAGTAGGTTAATTAGTTCAATTAACAGAATGATATGCCTTAGTAGTTTGTTTCTCAGGAATACATTACTGCGGATCAATTGTTTTTCATCAACATAATAAAATAGGCAGCATATATTTTATATTACAAATTTATATTGTAATATAAAATATATGCTGCCTATTTTATTACACACACACACACACACACACACACATATATATATATATATATATATATATATATATATATATATAAAAGTTAGTTTTTCAATTAACTCATGTTTACTTCGAAATTTCATGGCTATATAGATGTAACCAATCATCAGAACAGAGTTAAACTGTTAATATTTCCCTATTCTTTTATACTTTTATTGTGGTATGGGTGTTTTACTTTCTTTTCGCTTGATTGTTGTTGATTTGTTACTGATTTCTCTTCCTCGCCTTTCCATTTTTTATTTCATTCTTTCCTCACCTTCTCCGTTGATCTATGTTTTATTGTTATTATTATGACCATTTAATTTAGATTATGGTTGGATTTTCGTGTGTGCATGTAGGTTTGTGCGGGTATGTGTTTATGGATATACCTATATATGTGCACATATGTACGCATAAATACATACATACATACAAACACATATGCACACACTTATCTGCACGTGTATGTTTCCTAACACACTAGTAGTGTTAGATCCATGATTTTGAACCATAGACAATCCATGCAGCGCAAACACCCCTCAAAACTTCCGCGAAAGAAATACAAGGTTGTTGTAGCTGTAAGGAGTGTAAGGTATTATGTTTAATGATTATCTTCGAAAGTTCTACACCATCAATGAAGAATATTATGCCTATTTGCTGAGTTAGTTTCGAAAGGCTGCCAAGACCAATCAACCAAGAAAACTGAAGAAAGAGGTCTTGTTTCATCAAGTCTATACGCCTGCATATGTCTTTGTTTCACTGGCTGCTGTGCGTGTCTGTGGTTTTGAACTGGATGATCACCCTCCCTGTTCGACTGATCTGACTATCATCTGTTCCCCAACATGAAACAATATTGGCCGGGAAACAGTATCGCAGTGATGATGGGATCATATCCAATACTGACCTTTTTTTACCAACAGGATGAACAGTCTTCGTTGAACATTCATATGTCAGTTTACCCGAAAAAAAAAAAAAAAACAACCCAAAAAGAAAAACAAAACAAACAAAAAAAAACACAATGCAACTATAAATAAGAAGTGTTGAAATGAATGCAGTTCTTCATCATTTTATGTGTGTTTCTTACGTTTCTAAAAAGAACAAAAATGTAAAAAGTACTCATAAAAAGATGAATATAGGACAGTAAAGAAAACATGCTCTTTGACAAGTGACATATAGCCTTAAGACGGAATTCTCAAAACAGGAAATAGAAAAGATACCAGAAAGCATACATCCGATAGATCCTTCATAATAAGATAGTGAAAATTACAAGAGATTACAACGTGGAAGAACATTTAGCACTAGCATTTGAGGTAAGTTCAAACCAGAGCAAGGTAAAACAAAACAAAGGAGTAAATGGGGTTTTAATATAGATATTATAGTACTTAGGCAATTTGGGGATCGATAAGATTACCGAAACAATAAATGAATTTCATCGGGGAAATTATTCAACATCTCAAATAATATATCTATATATCGATATAGGAGGCACGGTGGAGTAATGGCTAGCGACTCGGATTGAGTAATCGGAGAGCCGAGTTCGAAATCCTGTCGAATCCATTACATTCATTTACGTGATAATACCCTTGGGAAAGGTATGAATACTCTTCTTCTGCCCCAGCTTTTGTCAAATAGCAGGATAGCCGTAGATGGCAACTGCCCTAGCGCAGAAAGAAATAACAACCTATTGCAGGAAAAAAAAACAAGATACAAGATCGCCTTAGCGTGTATCACGCATGGCATATAACTGACTGACATAACAATGCTAAAGAATGGTAATAGTTGTTTCCTTATATGGAAACATTTCACTTCTGGTTGAAATTTATAAAATCTTTCTATTAAAAGAATTTTTCAGGAAAATAGGATTCTTATCTTCAGATAATTGTTATTGCTTTTTCCAGTATTGATAGAAGCTTATTTGCTAAACTTTTGTTGGAACTAGTGTAGAATGTCAAATTCTTGATTACATCATTATTTTCTTGTCGAGTTTCACGTGCAATCCATTTAGGCTGTTACTGCTTTTGAAAGTCCTCAAGTGATGTGCTATCTGTTATTTGGTGCAGTTCTTTGTGCCTGTAGCGCCAGTTCACAAAGTTGGAAGTAGAATGGACCTCGCTTAGATACTCAGTGTTCATTCCCACGAAGTCATTTGTAAAAATTTATCTGAGAAATTAATTCACAGTTTAGATGTATCTGAACGAGTCATTTATGACATTCAAATTAAAGTCCATTGGACAATATAATTAATAATGCACTTAATTAAACTTATACTTAAGATTCGAAGGAATATCGGTTGCAATAGAATTAGACCTAAACAGAACAAGAATATATGGTTTGGTTCGAGAAATTCTATCTTTATGATAAGAATGTTATCAGAGGAAACCTTACAAATGGAAAGAAAAAATGTATACCTTTTTTTTTCTCAGATTACCACAAAGACGTACTGAAATACAAGGAGTGTTTTTTTATACGAGAAAGATATTCGAGTAAGCCGCTAAAGATAATGAAAACAAAGATCTTGCGTGTAGGAAAAGAATTAGTTCGTGAATACATAAAAGAATAACGTGGTGCGCTATGGGGTTTCTCATTGAATATCGTTTCTTTTTATGTGCCATGACCTTTCAAGGTTGTAGGCGATCATGGCTCTCCATCTCCATCTATCCCTTGCAGATCTCAACAATTTCCTTCCCTTTGCTTCCTCCCCCAGACCATCGACTTGCTTAAGCCTGCCAGGTATATCATGCGTTGTTTTCCCTAGTCTCTCTTTCCTGCTATTCAACCCGTGAGTATCAGATTCTCCAAGCCTTCCTTCCTCATTACATGGCCCAGAAACTTCAGCTGCATCTTCTTGATGTTACGTATGAGGCTCCTCGTTGTTTGCAATCTCTCTAAAACCTCATCTCCGTCGCTTCGAGTCTCTTCTTCGTCGTTGAGGACATCGTCCAACATTCGCTGCCATAAATAAGGACGGATGTCACATAACAGCTCAGTATTCTTTCCTTACCAAAGACAACCTCCTGTCTCGCAATACTCTGCCAAACATTTTGAATGTGTCCTTGGCCATCCCAATACGTCTACGGATCTGTTACGCACTTACGCTTCCCAGATATTTAAACTTCCGCGTCATTGGATATATTAAACCTATACAGCGTAACGAATTTAAAGGAACGAGAAGGTCGGTCTAATTTTGTTATCGGCGGACAAACTCAACAACATAAGATATTCAGATGATTTGCGTTAATAGAATTGACTGAAGGAGTTTATTTAATCAATGATACATCGGTCTGTGGCACAAGATCGAAGTGGGCAAGAGTGAAGACTAGTGGCGAGGGAAGGACAAAAACAATCTCGAAGTGGGAAGATGTAAAAGGCTGATCCAAATGAGATAAAAAGAAAGGTTAAACATATTGGAATATCAGAAATCTTATCAAGGACCATAACAAAAGCGGAAGCCAGGACCTGTCCTGAAATGGCAGTCACACATGTTAACTAGGAGAATCAAAAGAGACTAGCTTAACCAGGGGTGGGTTTTCTTGGGATCCTTCCCGTTGTGACTTGAGGAAAATAAAAAGGAAATCAGTTCTTGCCCGATTCACGCGAACCAGGCTCGCAACTTGCAACCACCTTTTGTTGAAATCTGCCGAAATCAATCGCTTTCTATCAATTCTGATCTTCATCCTGAGCTGATGTCCAAGGGATCCAATCAATTCTTAATGAAAATAGATTTTGTTTTGTAAGATTCCCTCCATTCTGTTCATCTTCACCATTCTTGCCACGTCTAGCAGCATGATAAATACCAACCTGAAGAGGACATCAGACAAGGTGGTATAGGAATGCGAGCACTTAATTCTAATATGAGAGAATATATGGTCGTTATGAAGTAGGTATAAGTAGGCATCTGTTCATCTTTCGAGATAAAAGAAGCGCTCGATTTCGTCAAAATTCATTACATTGGTTGTGGAACTGCAGTGACATTTCTAGGACGATGTTATATGGACCCCAGAATAAATGTCTTCGTCTCGGTTGTACCGACAAGATCCAAAGGAATACAGAGCATTACATTTGAGTCCCGGCTTGGCTACAGGAGTTGTCGGAAAATTGTCAGTGTTGACAACCAACCAACTTTGGAGCTCCACTTAGGGTTTTCATCTGGATTTACTGCCATATCTTTTTTTCTGGTTAGGGCACAAGACAGCAGAGGTTTAAAATCAAAGTTTTCTATTGTTGCAGTTTTTTGTGTATATATACTAGTGAGTTAACCCAAATGCCTTGACTCACTTTATAGTCCACTAATAGAAGGTTAACCAATCAGAAGACGTATAACATTCAATCCGTTGTGTACAAAGGCGGCCATTTTGTTCACTCTACCCGAATGTCCAGTCCAGCTTGTCAAGCGAAGAGAACCAGAAGGACGAACTATGCTCTGCTACTTTTATTGAAGTATCCACTGCTAACCTGAACAACGCTTTCCTACTGTCTTCGAAATATTCACTGCTAACCTCTGGATTCTATACTCGAAGACGACCGTCATGAGGAATAACATCTTTCTCTTAGATGGACTGCCTTCCTGAACTTTCGACCCCCACTACCCGAATCAGTTATGAGACAGAAGTTGTCAGCCTTCGACCATTCTCCGGCTTGGAGCTTGACGTACAGATAAACATCTACACATTGAGACAAAAAAGTAAATGTTGGTATATTAGGTAGAAATTTATATTGGTATAATGAAAAAGGAGAATCTGACACAGAAATCCGACGTTGCATAGGATTATCAAATAATGCATTTCAGAGCAAAGTATTAGAAAGCAAATATCATAGAAACAAATAACAGTGCCGAACTGACATGTAATATCTAAACGGTTAATGATAATAAATGCTGGCCAACTACTTTGACGATGAAGAAAAAACATGAAGAGAATGAGATAAGTACGTCCTAGGTATGACGAGAAACAACATCCGCATTCTGGGTATGACGATAAACTACATACAGCAGCAAAGCCTCTGATCAGTATGTTTTGAGGAGCATGAAACCACATCTTAATTGCTGGTGTTCTTAGGTCCACCCTGGCCCGGGGTTGTAGCACCTGTCAGGGTTCCAGCTATGAACAAATAGTACCCCATCCCCGGAAAAAAAAGGAGTCAAAACACTATAAAAGCATAAAAATAGATTTTAATACCAGCAATACTTTTTGGGAAAATAAATGTTACCAGCAACACATTTTTGGGACAAAATAGTACCAGCAATACATATAAAAAATATTTCGAAAAAAATATTACCAGCAATACATTTTTGGAAAAAAAATATTAGCAGCAATAAAAATCTTGTCGGCATTTAATAACCCATTCAGGTTGATATGCCGTTAAACAAACAAAACGAAACCGAACTGAGATTTGCTTCGACCGGCGACTGCTGGAAATTCAATGGACATCGCTTGTGAGGAACGAGTTTTAAGAAAGAACCCCATCGAAATTGATGCTAACAATAAGTAAAAGAGATGAAAATTTAGGGACACATAATTCGGAAAGAGAACCTGAATATACGGGAATTAAAAGATTAAGGGAAATCAAGTGTCTGAGAGAATTAATGAAAGACAAGGAAAAAGAGAGATGGAAATGGATGAGAAGTTACTTTGGGAAACAAAAGGTAAGATTTCATGAAGAGCCATGATATTCCAGGTCTTAAAATACCATAACAAATACAAAAATAATCAACTTTAAAACAACAAAAGATCAAAACACCTGTTCCGTTATATATTTTACTTTTTAAGGTGTAAATAGACGTTATTTTCATTTATTAATTCAAACATGATAAATAGAACACTCCAGAGAAAATTCTGCATTTTACACATATTTAAACACATAGACATTTTCTCCTCATTTTAATATTATTTAGAGATGGCGGTAATATAACTAAATAAATAATACTGAAAATATCTTTTCAAATTATTTGGTAGAGTTCATTAAGGGAAATGCAATTTTCTTGTTTTAAAAAAATTTTTAGAACACCCAACATATATTGCTACTTAAAATGCCTTAAATTTAGAACCCCGTGTACTAAATGGTATGCAAGTTATCAGAACATCGTTCGAAAGAGTTTTTTGTTTGAATTTCTGGGACGAGGAGTTATCGTTATTTACACTATAAATGAAATTATAATTAGACAATGTCAGAAGACATGAACAGTGAAACGAGAATAGATTATCCCCGTAGATTAATTAAGGATTTATTTCGGAATTTCCTCTAATCTGCCCATATGTATATTTAACTGAGGAAGGCTGAAACGTTGTGATGAAAACAATAACAATGATGACAACAGTCTGAAGATAAATAGCGTAAATAATTAGGTTGCCTTATAAAGAGTGTAAATAATTAGGCTGCCTTATAAATAGTGTAAATAATGAGGCTACCTTATAAAGAGTGTAAATAATGAGACTGCGTCGGAAATTTAGTTAGGTTTACTCTTGCTTTTTGAAGTGACCGGTATAATTATGGCAAGATCAAAGGAACTCTCTGACGTTTTCTGAAAGAAGGTATTAGTACAACATAAGTCTAGGAAGGGATTTAAATCATCTGTAGGCAATGAGATGTTGATAATATGACACTTACATGTCATTTTGAAAGTAAGAGAAACGAAACATTAACATATTTAATGTCATTTCACTGTATTGCTATTAGTTTGCAGATGTTACAAGGAGTGAAAGCGAAAGAGAAAAGTGAGAATAGAGAGGACTGACGTAAGGATAAAAGATGAACGGGGTTCAAGAGAGAAGCTAGCGATTAACATCGCATTTAAATTTTTGAAGTTTGTAGATATCAAGGAAATAAGTAAACAGAGTTCGACAGGTGATAAGTGCGAGAAAAGAAATTGCTAGAATAAAAGTGGCGCTCGAATTTCGCGTATTTTAACAGTAAAAAGGTGAGACCAGTTGCAATTCAAATATTTGTAGAAAAGACAGAAGGGAAACACGTCACGTGTGTGAAAATGCGAAAGAAGTCGATATGCCAAGTCAGGATCGATTATATTACAGATCTTTCTTTGGGTTTTATCAAATCTTTGAATGTACAACAGGAGAACCAGAAAAGATATAGTAACAGTATGGTAGACGAATGGTAGATTTGCGCATGTGCAACATACTTAAAGAATTTAAGTGAATAGATTACAGCACAGTTGCACACAAATAAAGTCACTTCTAGGAATTAAAATTAAAATTAACTTTGTGGTTTGTTACGATCAAAAACAAATAAGGAAATAAGTGTTTTATTTATTTTATCTACAACAATGATTCCCAACCTTCGGCACATGCTCCACCGGTGTGACATAATAATAATTTGGTGGAGCATGCGTAGAATGTGCATCCTTCGGCTTACTATTGCAAAAGAAACAGGGGGCAACTCGAGAATGAATTATTAACAGTGAATTGTTTTCTAGTGAGCTCAGATCTCATTTTGCATTATTATTTCAAGATTAAAATGATCAAAGTATATTACAGAATAAGATTTCAGTCAAATATTTTATATTTCTGCCTTTCAGTTCTCTATTATATATTTTGAATCTATATATATTTAACTGTCTTTTTTTAAGTTTTCTCTTTCATGGACGCCATGGTTTTTGGAGACTTGTTTAGAGACCAAGTTAGTGGACTTTTAAACCTCCTTCACGTGAAGTGCAGTACAATTTTGAATATGTACGAATTAAATATTACATAGGGGGCACCAGCATTTTAGAAATGCCAAAGTGGTTGGTAACCAATGATCTACAGAATATCTAATATATAGTTTCAACTACAAAATCTATCAGACATATTTAATGCCGAGTGGATTCCACAATGGTAGATTGGATTATTGCATTGAAAAAATAATATCTGCTCTTAGAAGTTTAACGTTCAGCTCAAACCGACACAGACTCACAGTCACATAAACACATATACACCCAAATTATGTATTTTGCTTTAATGTCTTCAAAAAACAATTTTTCTATGGAAATTACCATGCCGCTTTAAAACGTTTTATATTAGAGGCATTAAACTAGTTTTTTTCATATGATTAATATAATCCGACAGGTTTGTCAAACGATCATTATAAAGTTGCCTGAAGTCAAAGAACCGACATTATCATTTTGTTAAATGAATTTGCATTTCAACGCCGCGTTACTTTGTTTAAAAAACGGCTTCCTCTCTCCTCTGTTGCTCGATAAATTATATTGTTTAGCAGTATCTAATTTAGACATGGATAAATAGTGTTTGCATTTTTAGCTGTTCCCCACAAAAAAATAAATAAAAGCACAAATTCATTAAACAAGGTTGTTTTTTTATCGCATGTAGATTGGATTATTGCATTGACAAAATTATTATAGTATTTCATTTATAAAATTATTATAGTATTTCATTTATAAAATCGCATGTCAAACATTATTTATATTCAGAACTTCTGAGAAGGAGAGACATTATTTCCATTCGTACTAAAGTCCCCATCTTTGTTTTTATCACAATGTTTCGGCCGATCCAGCTAAGATCCAAGACATTTCAAGCTTAAACTTTCATTTAAACTATGGGAATAGATTATTTTTGTTCAGTCATATTCGTAACTTCTGAGAAAGAGAGGCATTATTTGCATTCGTACTAAATTCCTCACCTTTGTATGACAATGTTTATAAAGTACAGGCTCTCGAGAAAGCAGTTGAGTAATATGCTCTATAAGTTTTCTATGGAGTTGAGGTCAGGAGATTGGGGCGCCCATGATATAACACTCACATACTTCTCATCAAAGTATTCCTCCATCAATTTTGATTTGTGACAGGGAGCATTATCTTGCATAAAAATGAGCTTGGTGGGGTCGATTTGCACCCATTCAGCAGAAGGGAGCAGACAAGACTCTAAAATTCTCTAGTACTGCTCCCTCCTGAGGGTCTTTTCAATAGGTTTTAAGAAACCAGTTCTATGAAAAGAAAAGTATCCCCAGAACATTATACTCAACAGATGCTTGACAGTACTTACTGTTAATTCGAAGAGCTTTCAAAGCTTCTTCTTCGGATTTTAGATCGGTTATCCTTTGAATTTAGCTCAACTTTCGTTTCATCGGAGAAGACAAGATTTAGTAAAAAAAAAAAAAAAAAAAAATCAGGTGAGTCACTTTTATCGAACAGTACTCTATATATATATTTGTGTGTGTGTATTATTTTTTTATATATACAGAAGAATTACTTAACTGTAAATGTGCATATCATTCCCTAACAACAAGAATGGTTTCATGTATAGATTTATATATATATATATATATATATATATATATATATATATATATATATATATGTGTGTGTGTGTGTGTGTGTGTGATCATTGAAGTAACAAATATAAGTAATAACAAAAAATTCTGATAGAATTCTAAGTGATATTTTATAAAAAGAACTCCGACATTTCTTTATCGAAAATATATTTTTCACCACATTAACCCCAAGCACCGCAATAAAGCCACTGAATCACAAAGGGCTACTGACATTATTAAGGAAAGCGTACAATAATTAGGAATTAAGAAAACAGAAGATAACGACTAATACTTAATTTAAATATTTGAAAAACAAAGCTGTCTAGAAAGCAACAAGCCGGAAGATAGTTCCACAAGCAGAAAATGAGAGAAGAAACTGTTAGCATAGAACTTACGGTTACGTCTAGCAATTACAACAGTAAAATGAGACGTAGCTCCCAATCTAGTAATACGCTTAAATTCGTGAACCCGGATATAAAAGGCTAAATCTCATCAGAACAATTAGCATGTAAAAAGTGAACGTATGTAATGACTGAAGCCGAGATGCCATGTCAGAACTGAGAACATTGCAGAATTATCTTTGCACTTTACTAGCAATCTCTCAATACCGAGCAGAAGCACCAGGCCAGATTTAACAGCAATGTTTAATGTATTGGTGAATGATCGACTTATAAATGTACACAGTAGATTTTGGCGAGGAAAATGTTTAGCAGAACATAGTGAGCCAACTGTTCTAGCAACAGCAGTAAAAATTAATTCAACGTCATCTGTTCACCTCAGTTGGTTTTTCATAATAATTGAATTCAGTGACGCATAAGTGTGCTATTAAATTCTGAAATTCACTTTGGAGCTACTAAAAATTAGCTAGGTTAACTCGGTCTCATGATATTGAATGCTGGACAATTTCTTCACAAATGAAGAAGAAAATTATGGCAAAAAGAAATTTAGTTCTACAGAAGAACATTGAAAATACTATGGATGATATATATATATATATATATATATTTATATATATATGAGTTTATATATATTTATATATCGTCAATCTGACGATCGCTATAGCGTAAAACCAGGGTTCACATCTATCCAACCAATATGTTAGTTCTATCTCTGATATTGAGCACTTTCTAATAAGTACAGCGCATATAATATTTAAATAATTATATATATTTATATTTATTTATATTTATATACACACACTTTTCACACACACACACATACACAAACACAAACACACACACACATATATATATATATATATATTAAGAAATGGACAAGGTCCGACAATTTATTTATTAAAGACATATTTTATGTTTAACGTTGTTATTTTTATAGATACAAGTTTTAATAATTCTGTTTATATAAACAGTATTAAATAACATTTACCGGCCTGAATGTCCGATTTTCATAGAAAATTTTCGTTCTTTTCACACATTCGAACCTGCATCCTATGGAACCGTCATATACAACGTGCCTTACACACTACAAAGAACCAATCGGTAGACACGAATTTATATATAAACTCCAACTTTCCATATATATATTCATAACTGCTCTTCGATACATTCGATACGCCAGAGCAGTTATGAATGTACGAGATTCATGGAATTTATATCTAACGCAAAATACCACAAAATATGAAACAATAAGAAGAAACACAAAACGGTTATTTAACAAGAAAAAACAATGTTCATTTTATGTATGTCAAAGATTTACAAGCATAATTAATAGGAGTTATTTGCCGCTCAAAATGTTCACTGTGAGAGAGTTGAAAGAATGAATGTTTGTATATCTGTTGTTGCATATAATGCTCGTAATGTTTGTAATTACGTTTCGTACGTACGTGTATGTGTGCGTGTGTGAATATGTTTTCAATATGGCTGCCCGCAAAGAGTCAAAACGCAATTTCTTAAACAGCTACATAAACTACGTAAACTTGTGTCTGGTATTTATAATCAACGTAATCACGTGATCGGCTCCGGGAAGAATTTCTGATTTTTCGGCGGAAAAATGGTTTTGAATAACGCGTAGGCGTTGTACGGATGTGGGCGAGAACATGATTTAAATATTAACTGACCCACGAGAAGTGAGAAAAATATCAAGTCTCTGTGATTCACTTTTTGCACAGATTTGCACAAAACTTGACATTGATAGAAAAAGTGGTAGGAGAATGCTAAAAGAGTTCTAAGACAAATGGGGAAAGAAAGGGAGCCTTCATTTTAGGAATAGAAAGAGAGAATTCTATTTTTTATGACGCCCACTGAAATAAAAAAGGCTAGAAAAATAGACACTCACTGGAGATATTAAAGGCTAGAGAGTAATACTGATTAACCTACCTACCTTGTGTAAATATATTGCGGAACAGGGAATGTGAAAAACTGTAAAGGGACAAATAAGAATAAAGCTACGGAAGATAAATTGTGAAGACCGATGATCGTGCACGATCTGTGGAAACATAGCTTATAAAATAAGAACGTGAGCGATGGATAAGAAGAAAGTTTAATATAGTAACGCTAAACTTTCAAATGCAACCCAATTTGTTACATTTAGTCCAACCTAGAAATTCTCGTTGAATCGTGGGCGAATCAAGATTGACACTTCAAATAAATGGTAATGCACGAAATGAAAAGGAAAAAAAGTAAAATATAATATTCAAAGAGTTGCGTTCAAACAAAATAAGCACAACATATATATATATATATATATATATATATATATATGTGTGTGTGTGTGTGTGTGTGTGTTTGTGTAAAGGAAATTAATAACACAGAGTGCGCTATTTTTGCTTTTATTTTTCATCCCAGAGACTGTATCAAAAATCTGATGTCTATTGTTATCTAATCTCTAACAGGGGAATTGAAACCTATACTTTTTCAGAGTGGTTTTCACCACTAGACCGTAGTTGACAAATTGCCGACCAGCAGGAATATAATTCCCCTGTGTTAAATCCCCTCTCCACTGACTACTTCATGTTTTTCTATCAATCTGTTTAGCAATATTCTGTGGGGCTTTATCTTTATTTTATTTTTTTTTTTTTTGTGAACGTTTTTTCTTACATAAATTATTTATTTATATGCTGTTATATCAGTTAACCTGCCAGAACTGGGCTTCTGAACATTTCAGTGTGTCATTTTTTTTTTTAATATCTATCCATTCTATCTACATTTATGTATGTTAGTTTGATTCTTTAGTCGTGGGTGGGTGTCTTCAAAGTTTGGTTTTTAGTCTTCGTTCAAATTTTCGTTTTATTTAATATTATTCAAAACAATTATACGTCTAGCCAACAAAATACGAAAATAAATAAATTAAAAAGGCATTGTGTTTTTTTGCAATGCATCGTCGTTAATAATTTGTTGTTCAACTTACCTAAATATAGAAGAGCTTCTAAACGCCATCACCATTGAGGACGTTGGCGATCTTATGTCTCCAGAATTTTCCCTCATTTATAGCTCTTAGTTAAATTTGTCTTGTGCTTTTTATATATAAAAAACGGAGGATGTTTGTGTTTGTTTCTGTCTGTTTGTGTGATACCTTTTCACTCGAGATTCATCCAATCGATTTTGACCAAACTTGGCACATACATTATGCAATGTAAAAGATAGGTTCTTAGCGTGAAAAAATTGATAATTAAAAAAAAGAATAATCGATAAAGCCGATCAAATATCAATAAATTCAACTTTTTCCTCTGGTTTTGTTCAAACTCGGTGTGTAGGTTACTTGCATCATGACGAGCTCAACGATATCTCATTTTTGTTTCTACGTCACTGCGTTTGACGAAAAAACGCAAAAAAAGGAAAAAAAATCGATTTCAACACAAATTTTAAACTAAAAACTTCCTTAATTTTTAAGCAATGTTATACAAACTTCACTCAATTGTAGCCAACAATAGGGTGATTGTTTAAAAGTCATTTAACTTGATAATTGGGTCCACCGAGATAAGGAAAACCCGCGTAAATAACGTAAAATGGCGATTTGTACTGGTTTTGTTCATCTTTCAACCAATTTTCATCAAACTTAACAACTGCTCTGTAAAATTATCCACTTTGACATCAACTGAAAAACTGAATTTCAAAAACTTCAAAATGATTGTGGTCTGAAGTGGGTCTTCATGTTGCCTGTTTTATCCCTTCATGTCTTCGGCTAACTTTGATGGAATAACTACAAAGTACTTCTGTTATATCAGTAACTGCATTAATTTAAAATGTTTTTTTAATGAAACTACTTTAAATTAAGAAGATAGATTCTGTTACATTAAACATGATGCTGTTTTTGCTCCATTCTAATTAAACGCTTTTCTGATCGACCAGCTAGGTATGGCTGCTAGCCGTTACTAAACTCTGTTCTTGTTAAAGTGAAACACACCTATTATATATTTAATAGACACTCCCACCTATAATAAGTAGGAGTAGTAAGAGTAACGAGGGAGTCGGTAAGTCAGTCGACTGGCTGATCGGTTGAACTCTCTGCCTTCGGGCGGGGAGGAACCCGAAGGAGGCTACGCTGAAGTGCGGATTCTCTTTCGGGGAGGTAAACCGACCATAAACCCGTTTATACGGGTTCAATGGGCATATTTTTGGCCGAGCCCACGAGCTTAGAGAGCCCACGTTAAAAAGGCTTTGTGCTACATGACGCCCTCGTGGGGGGGTGACTGAATACCGTCGGTCACTCAGTCGATGTCAGACGACAGTTAGTCGAATACTAAAGTATCAGCGACCACAACTAGATTACTCTGTGTTATAGCTATTATATGAAGTTCCTAACGTTTTGTACGTCGAACCTATTTTAGAACCGACTTAGTACAAATACAAGCCTCCACTGCGAAATCACTCCACAACAGTTCTGCAGTTAATTTACACAAGCTCGTTAGGTAGGTTATGAGCTATTTTTTCTGTCCCCAATTTCTTTCACTCTGTCATGTGAGTACCAAATTTTCCAAGCCCCATTTCCTCATTATACGCCCTAGAAACGTCAACTGTCTCTTTCTGATGATATCTGTAAGTGACATTTTTGTTTCCATTTATATAAAAACTTCATTGTTGCTAACATGTTCAGTCGATGTTATTCTCAACATCATTCTGTAGAACCACGTTGCTTCTAGTCTCTTCTTCAGCAGAGAGAAGATTTTAAAAATGAATGATAATAATAATAATAGATCAATATATATATATATTTTTTTTTGTAATGAGTCATAAGTAATTTCCGTTTTGCAAGGGGGACAAATTGTAATGACGAATGTATCATTCTAAATACCGATAATACACTACAATTGATTTAGAGTGCACTCCCATCTGATGATATTTAATGCAGAAAGGAAATTAATTAACAAGAATAAATCTCCGCAAACGACTCCAAATTATTGGCCCTGTGGAAGAATGATAATGTTCTACCTGTGGTGGAATCATTTGGGTATTATTCAGTAAGATTTCTTAAAAGGCAAAGAAACACAAAATCCACATTTATATGTCCAGCAGTGGCAATGTGTCCATAACATTTTGGCGGGAAAGCACCATGCGCCCGTTAAAAAAAAACTTGTCCCCCATAACAACACAGAGAGGTATACAACTAGAATAACAAATGAAAAACTTTGGCGCTTGTTTGGTCAGTTTTACACGACCCGATATATTTAGCTGGCCTTACACCAACTGATTGTCACCTTTGCAAAACCCTTTCACGCAGAAACTGTCATAAAAAAAAACAAATTCAAGTGAATTTCAAAACCTTTTTCGCATGAACACGTGTGGAATTATATTCACAGAGTATCAAAGATTTTCCTGATAAGTGGTCATGTGTCATTGCGAATAACGGTGAATATATAATTGAATAACATTTAATTGTACTTTCTTTTTTTTTATCAAAGAATAAATATGAGAACCAAAAAAAAGCGAAAATTATTTATGACTCAACCTAATACTAAGCTAAAAGTAGCAAACGTTGTTATGAAATGAAAGCGGCTCAATGGTGGGTGTAGCATTTATAAACATAGCAATAGCTTTATGGGATTAAAAACAGGCAGGAGTCAGACGAACGTATTCTGTATTCTCAATATTTAAGATCTAAGAGATGAATTTAGCATCCTTACGTCGTCTGAATGATATTTCCGACGAAATATTGTTGCTAGAATAATGGTCCGTGAGATTAGCCAGAGCGACTATAAGTCGATTCTGTCTCATTAATATCGATATATAACACTAATATACTAATTTGTATGACGCAAGGGCGCGTCAGATGAGTAAAGTCCAATGCAAGTATAATTATATGGAAATTAGCGCATGGCAATTATTGATATTCCACACAGGATGACATCGCAAGTTTCATAAGTAAAAAGACTAAGTTTGGATTATTGTTTTATACCTCACTATTTAGTAATCAAGATATGAAAGTGAATACAGATGAAAGACGAAGGATTTATTTGATATTTTTTTGTTTAATGCCACGTCAACTCTTTATGGGTCATTTAATGCCGAAATTTAATTTTCTTGGGAGCTTTGAAGTAATAAATATAATATGAATGTTATTCAGCTTTCAGAATTGAATACATTCATAGACAGCTTCTGCACGTATACCTGTTAGTGTGGAATATAATTATTATATTTGTTTTACGTTGCCAGATAAAAGCAAGAATAACAACGAAAATTGCAATATGAGCTCTGGTAAAAAAAGATGCAATGATAACAGCAAAAATTGCAATATGAGCACTGGTAGAAATGGTTGCTGAAGACATAAGGTTTATAATTCCCGGAAATTCATATACAGATGTCTTCAAGGACACATTGCACAGTGCATAAAGGCGTTAGTTAGATCCAGTTCAATACCTGGTTAAGGCGGTAGAGAACTTGGAGAGTTGGAATTAACAGGAGATAACTGATAAGTGACATCCATTAAAACATGGCACATGGAACTAGAACAGTCTACTCCAGCGAGCGAAATGAAGGGTTCAGTTCGACATTCCAACCACCTGAAGAAGGCCAGAGCGTACAACTGACGAAACGTTATGATAAATATGGCAACAAAGATGAGGACGATAGTCCGAACAATGTAAATAGTGTACATAATACCTCATCTCAGAAATATAGACAGATACCAAAATGGAAGATGTAATACGATTAGTGAGATGTTGGAGATGCAGTGAATGTACGCCAACATGAATATGTCCGTATGTTTCGAGAAATGATTTCATATGAAATATGTTATAACAGATACAAAAAGGAAACAAAAAGTAAAAAAAACAAAAAAAAAATACGACTATCAAGAAATTTAAAAAGAAAGTTCATAGTACGATAAAGAAAAGGGACAGATGGATAATGACAATTTATTTTAATGTGAATCAGATAAAAATGTGAAAAAGGAAAAATAATGCAAAACCCAATCTGAACAACGGCAAAAAAACAAAAACAAAAATGCTTCCGTGTCATAAAGGATGGAATTTTTTGAAATGACAAAACTAGAAAAAATACGATACGTTGCTAATATTAACAAAATACGTTAATAATTAAACAGATACTAGACTAGCTTAATGCTAATTTCAACGCACAGAGAATATTTTTACGGCGATTCGCAAGGGTGTAGTCTTTAGCCATTATCAGAGATCTAGCGTGAACAAGTCCGGTAAAGCTCGACATTTCAGTATTTTCACTTACATTTTTGATTGGATTTTGGCAATAAAACTCGGAATTATAATGAACGTTCCAATATTCGTTTTATAATTTTCGCCAATGTCTTGTTATTTAACTATCATCTCAGGATTTGCTCAGTTAATCCTCGAATCTACCGTGACAGTTTTATATATATATATATATATATATATATATATATATATATTATTTGGCTATTATTCATAGATTTGTTTAAATTAATTTGATCTCGTTTCTTGGCTCAACCTGCATTTTGAAATCGTAAAAGTATTGTAGCCTTAATATTCTTAAAAATATTCCGGATTATCATCTTTAATTTTGGTTTAATGCACATTTAATCCAGTAGGATGTGAGGCTTAACGTTGGAAATCAAATGACAGGAGACCTGTTTTGCGATTTACCATTCTTAGAATTCTTACTCATTTCTTTTTACATTAATTTCAATTCTTCTATTTCCTATGTCTCCATTTCTTTCATTGACAATCAGGGGTTTTCCCCAGTCATTCCAGTCAATTCTTTGATTAGTTTTTTTTTTTTTTACAGCTTATCAACCCTTTACATGTTATTTAAAGCCAGAAAATATTTTTAGACTGCAAGGATACATACATACATACATATATATATATATATATATATATATATATATATATATATATATTGTTCACGGTAAAGAGCAAAATGACCTCAGCATGAGTATAGTTTGTTTCTGGCTTGTCTGATCACAGCCGTCTTCAGCTCCTAAGTAAGTCTGGTAAGAAGGGATTAGAATTTATTTTCAATATCAGTTCCTCTCCGAGAGATGCCTTTTTTATAATAAGGGGCTTGTCTTGCTGAATATATATATATATATGTGTGTGTGTGTGTGTGTGTGTGTGTGTGTGTGTGTGTGTGTGTTACAATATTTCTATTATAATAAATTGCAGAAAAACCTTTTACATCGCCGCACAAAACCTTTCATATTTCGGTACTAAGATGGTACATCATCAGGCGATAGTACATAACCTTCTATGTATCGACTGACGAAATACCATCTTAGTACCGAAACATGAAAGTTTTTTTTATAGTGATGTAAAATGTTTTCATTGTAATTTATTATAATAAAATTTTGCTCTACTTTGTATTGAGCACTTTTTAAAAATAAATGCTACGAACTCTGGATTTTTATCCCATTTATTCTTTCTCTCTCATATATATATATATATATATATATATAAATATATCTATATATATATATATATATATATATATATATATATATAAAATGGTCTGGTGGTACAAGTCTTACTAATTAACCCAAAGCTAGGGAAAAGATGCGGATTCATAAGTGAGTATAAAAAATCACACTGGAATTGGAAATCAGCTCTCCGATTAACAATTCTGCGTCATTATCCATATGCATATACGAGCTTATCTCATTTTGTATTTCCAAGCGGTTACCCTTGTAAGTACTGTCCAGGCTCGACGTTGCTTAACTTTTGTAATCATACGGGTTCGTACGGTGACACCACCTACAAGTACAATTTGAGACTGCTACCGACTTTTCGGACATGGACTTCAAATATAAACAGATGAATAAAAAAAAGGCATCTAATAACGACCAGTTCAGCTAAACAGTTGATCAATAATGAAGCTCCACAAATTCACTTATTAGTTTAATCGATTTGAAATTTGCCAGAATAGGTCGAACGAAAACCAAGAATACGAAACAAATCTTGAATTTAATCGGACTGACAAAGTGAAATCTTTTGTTCTCTGCATTTCAATTATATACGGAAAATATTAATAAGACTCAAAACTCTTGGGTTGAAAGTAAAAGTTCGTAGCGGTCACCAATATGTTTATGTGTGAATACGTATTTACCTTTCACACCTGACATTTTCTCTCTCTCTCTCTCTCTCTCTCTCTCTCTCTCTATATATATATATATATATATATATATATATATATATATATATATATATATATAAATAAAAACTTAAACACTAATATTCCATGGTCATAATTTATTCCACTGAAATCGTTAATACGATCCAATTCATCAGACCTACAAATTCAAAAAGATTTTTGAATTTGTAGGTCTGATGAATTGGATCATATTTACAATGGAATAAATTATGACCATGGAATATTAGTGTTTAAGCCTTTTAATTATATCCTTACTCTGTTCTGGACATCGAGTTCTATCTGGATTCTATCCTCTTGGAATTTTTTTTATACAAAAATATATATGTATGTGTATGCATCTATGTATATATATCTATATATTTTGCATATGTATTTGTATATATACCACTAATATTATCTATCTATCTATCTATCTATCTATATATATATATATATATATATATATATAAATATATATATATATGTATATATGCATGTATGTATATGTTGTCCACAAAAATGCATACATACTTTAGCATAAGAAAAATATTGTATACATATTGTAGCACTAAACTTATTCAGCCATCATGAGATTAATACAAGTTACCTTTGTCTTCTTCAATCACAAGAGTTGCTCAAAATGGTGGCTTTTAGCTTCAAGGCATTTATTAGTACGCCGAACTACTGCTTGACCAACGTTGGCCAAAATAGCATGTGGGATTGCTGCACATGCATTTTCAATTTCTTGTTTAAGGGCCACCAGGCGTCTGTACCCAATTTTCTACGATGCACAGCATCCTATAGGGTGATCCTGTATTGGTAAAATTCTAAAAATCTGCGAAAGACCAGTTTATCGTTGCCTGAAGTTTGTATACATTTTTGGTAGACTCTCTATATAGTGTTTGTGTGTAATTTTATGACAGGTAACGTTTCAGTTTGTTTTTTCATAAGATTCGTGCGTAGATAGTTAATTTTTAATTGTTTTACGTTAAAAATGATACTAGAGGAAAATGAGATACATTTTCGTCTTTTGGTGCTGTTTTATTTCAGGAAAGGGAAGAAAAACAACACTGCACAGATTGTAAACAAGATACGAACCGTTTGCGGTGGTGGTGCCTTTGTAGAGAGTACTGTTTGTGGGTGGTTTGCTTGGATCAGAAGCGAAAATTTTCATCTGAAAAACCGGGAACGTCCCAGTAACCTTACTGTTAAAAGTCTGGGGTGGCCAAACTTGCTTTATGTATAATCCGCATACAATCAATTTCAGATGTTTGAGAAACATGAACAAAATTGAGCACATATGTTACATGCACATTTTGTTACGAAATTCTTATAGTGATTTTCCAAGGGTAGCTAAGATGTGACACAAAGTCGAATGTAGGAGGCACCCAGTGAGGATCGAACTCTCTACTCAGTCATTATTGTTCTAACGAGACAAGCTTGATAACCATTACACCGCCTCAGGTGCCCTAACATAATTCTCATATATTATTAAGAAATGCACGTATTTAATAATATTTATTCAATAAACTGTTAATTTGTATTGGTTTCAGCAATTAAAACGTACTAATATATATATATATATATATATATATATATATATAATTATTATTATTTAAAATAAATATGATTCCATCGCTACATAAGAGTTCTCATATTTCAAAAACAGGAGCTACAATCTTCAATTTAATTATAGAAATTAATTTGAATTTTGGAATAACTAATAACCAATTATTTTATTAAGGGGCGTAAAAAAGCCCTTGTAGTTCAATACGACGTATTTATATATAAACAACCCTTTTAGAAAAACAAATCTTTAGGTACGCAAATACGAATTTAAGAGCGTAACAAAAATGCCAATAACTGTCTGTCGTTGAAATAAACCAGACGATATGTGTCGAACGGATATCATCATTCGATTGAATATAGGCACCTCGACCCTACTTTAACTTAAACTCTTTCCGATAGTAACTAATATGTTGATACAATAGTTGTTAGTGAAAATGTAAACCCTTACGCCCCTTATTAAAATAATTCGTTTCGCCGTTTCCATAGGAATTAATATTACCAATGTATATGCTTATAAAGCTCCGTAAATTTCGAGATTAGTTATTTGAAAATTCGCTTGGAGATGAAACAGAGCTGTATACTTTAATTCAATTTAATTTCTATAATTAAATTGAAGATTTTAGCTTCTGTTTTTGGAATATGAGAATTCTTATGTAGCGATGGAATCATATTTTTAAAAAAATAATCATTTAGGTTCCACTTGTGTAGTGAGCACTGTTTTTTTTTAAAAAAATAAAAACTACGACTTATTAAGCTAACGGGTCTTTCCTATTTTCTGTATATTTGTACACACACAAATATATATATATATATATATATATATATATATATATATATATATATATATATATATATATATATATATATGAAAATGCTTTCAAAATCGTGAATGATGACTGTTTTAAATAAATTAAGCGTATTTAATACGGTAATGAACTACGGGAATTTACATTTTATATCAACTTTGATGAAAAAAAAGGAGCTAAGCCAACATATTTCCTCGCTTATTAAAGTTTAAAGACTAAATCAAAATGCTGATTAAAAAAAAATCCACATCACATGACTCGGTAGATCGGAGAGATACTCCACACTTAAATAGATGAGATTTATTTCTGATCTTACGGAAATTGTGATACAAGACCGAGGGGGGGGTGGAATAGGGAGGCTCTGGTCTTCATTAACTATCCTAGTCCTAGTTAATCCGACTCACGACCAATTCAGTCTTTATTAGCTATCCTAGTCCTTGTTAATACGAATCACGACAAATTCAGTCTTTATTCGCTATCCTAGTCCTAGTTAATCCGATTCACAAACAATTCAGTCTTTATTAGCTACCCTAGTCCTAGTTAATCCGACTCACGACTAATTCAGTCTTCATTTGCTATCCTAGTCCTAGTTAATCCGACTCACGGCCTATTCAGTCTTCATTTGCTATCCTAGTCCTAGTTAATCCGACTCACTACCCATTCAGTCTTCTTTAGCTATCCTAGTCCTAGTTAATCCGACTCACGACCAATTCAGTTTTCATTAGCTATCCTAGTCCTAGTTAATCCGACTCACGACCCATTCAGTTTTCATTAGCTATCCTAGTCCTAGTTAATCCGACTCACGAATAATTCAGTTTTCATTAGCTATCCTAGTCCTAGTTAATCCGACTCACGACCCATTCAGTTTTCATTAGCTATCCTAGTCCTAGTTAATTCGACTCACGATCAATTCAGTTTTCATTAGCTATCATAGTCCTAGTTAATCCGACTCACGACCAATTCAGTTTTCATTAGCTATCTGAGTCTTAGTTAATCCGACTCACGACCCATTCATTCAATATAATTTACTCATTTACCAAAAGAACTCATCCATCATCTCTTAATCCTACATATACCACAATACCGTATATTCACAGGGGATCTACAAAACACACCATGACATAAAAATTTGAAAGTCCAAAATATATGAAACATCCATGATTCCTGAAATGATGGGGGAGGGGAGATGAAACCAGAAAACAAACTAAAGACATAACACAATGATAAAACTAAAACAAAACAATCTTAATAGAACCCGTCCACTCCTTAAAATAATAATAAAAGTGGCCCCTCTTTTCTGCCCACACTTGAATACATGAAACTATACAATGTGTTCTTGCCTCACATTTTAACAGAAAACCGTTTAATAGACACTATTCTACCTGCGAAAAGATTAACAATCACAGGTGATTGAATAATGGATTAAATCCGAATAGGATCCTTTGTATGCGGGAGGATTGGTCTACTAGGATATTGAACTCTGATAAGTACTGTTCTTATGTGGACAGATTACGGGCCGCATTTGATAAAAGGTGTCTGGAATTGGCCAATTGAATAGGTGCGATTTAGAAGACCACATGTGTCTACGTAGTCGTGGTTGAAATTTATATAGCTTGGTTACTTTATACGACTGCACCTGCTGTAGCCTATTCACTTGAATTAACACCTTCGGATTCTTACTTATTTCGTTCCATGCAAAAGTTATCTTAATGAGCCGAACTTTAATTCCCTGGAAGCTTGTAAAAATCTACCTAGACCTGTGCATCACCCAGAAAAATCCCAATTACGGGAAGGATGTAATCTTGAAGATGGCTGGAACAAACTAGCATATACATGGTTAAATGAAGTTATATACAGATATAATACTTCCGTCGAAATTCTGTAAAAAAAAAAAAAAGTAAAAAAACGTTACGAACCTTTATTTCGACACAATTACAGTTTAAATAGTCCTTATTATTTATTTGATTGATTCATTCATATTCTACGACTTATCAACCCTCTGTAGGTTATTTAAAGCCAGGAAATATTTTCAAATATTGGTTTATTGATACAAGCCTTACTGATCAGCCCATAGCCAGGAGAAGAATTCATAACTTTCAAAAGAGTATTTGGGCGTAAGTGATATAAAGAATACAACAGGAATTGAAACTCGGCTATCCGAATTCAGAACCACTCTTCATTACACCATCCGAATATCCAAGCTTACAGTACCTTGTATTCCAAAGAGGTCAATCATATAGGTATTGACCAGGCTCGACGTTACTTAACTTCAATGATCGTACAGGAAACAGTCTTTCAAAGCGATGTGATTCCTTTAATAAGCATCATTTTACCAGATATTACGTAAATATTTTAACTCTTTAGACACATAATTTTGTTTGCAGGTGGTATACTTGTTTGGAAATTTTTTTTCTAGGCTAGCATAAACTGACAATGTTAAATCGACCTAACCAGAATTCATTGCGGTAGTTATTTTTTTATTGTCTAAGTCTATGGGAAAATGTCACAGGAGAATATGAACAATCCATAATAAAACAATTCGCAGATATGTATGAAAAAATATTGCAAGGGATATTATTTGTCATCGTCTTTCATAATCACAGAAATATATATTTAATCATAGAAAATAGTTTTCCGTCTTTCTGAAACACCTGTGTAAACTTTACTTTTTTTTTCGATGTGCTCATGAGAGGGTTGCTGATATTAATGCTAAAATATTTCGTAAGGAATTTAGATGTACCTTTATTAAATGCAATATCATTACTTTTTAACAAGTATTAATTTTATAAACGTGTATTTTCGTACACATAGTCTAATGTCTCGCGGGTTATGTGGCTAGATGTAAGGGGTGATGTGGTCCCTGAAATTGCCTGACAGTAATGTCTGGGTTCTCCTGCTTTTGTGGCATCGGGCCACAGAAGAAGGAGAA
>CAHIKZ030005425.1:217500-242500 GCA_903632075.3 Acanthosepion pharaonis | reverse complement strand
AGAATTTTATTTTGATCTAAAACTTATATGTAAGATTTCAGTTATCCGTTTGGATTGGTATGGCTTTTATGTCCATCGTTGACATTAAACATTAAAACAGCGTAATCGTATATTAGGATTTCTGTTTGTTTTTTCAGTATATTTTCTTTATACTATCGGATCTATATCCATATATTTGCTTACATATGTATGTATATATATATATATATATGTATGTATATATATGTATATATATATATATATATATATATATATATATATATATATATATATATATAGAGAGAGAGAGAGAGAGAGAGAGAGAGACAGACTTTCCTATTTTTCTGCGATCATCAGTGCATATGTTAATTTTTTTCATATGCAGCATCTACAAATTGATAGAGCCTTACGGGGAGAGTAAAGGGGGGAAAACTGCGTTTCCACGCAATAAACATCGAAACAATATAAACTGAAAAAAATAGGATCATATGTCATTTCCAATATCTATCTATCTATCTATCTATCTATCTATATATATATATATATATATATATATATATATATATATATATATATATATATATTATTTTTGTAAAAGCTTGGCTTATCACGTTTCCTCCTTATGTCAGGAGCTTGTTGAAATTTTTACATGTAAGAAGGCATTCACAAACAGTGGCTAGTTTCAGATTAGCAGCTTAGAAATATTTATCATCACAAAAGTAAACTGCGTTTCATTTGTTTCTAAATTATTTGCAGTTGCTCGACCATAAATATTCGTCTCTCCTCCAGATTCGCGTGCATGCAAGCAAGCATATATAAGGAACGCATAGCAGCCAAGTTTTTAAAATAATTATTTTAGAAAGTCTGGTCCAGTTAGAGACAAACAGGAGCCTAAAAGACGGAATGTGTTATTTTGCACATTAAGAATTCAAGGAATTACACAGTGGCAAGAATGTGTATAAAATCTAATTCTATTTACAGAGCATTACAGAGCTGGCATTAGTACGAAAAAGCCTCTATTTCTTCATTCGGATATATTACATTAAATTTGAAGGGAGACGCGGAGTTACTTTAGATCATTGACTTCCTTGCGATATTTTCTTTAATGTGTCACAGTACAGATTATTTCTGGTCTGTAAGGTATATTGATTTGAGCTAGAATGATATTAAGACTTTAGACGGGGCAAATTTTCTGCATAGCGGGTACTTATATTTAATTACACAATGCTCCTCCTCTTCGAAGCCACTGTAAACTCCGTTATTGTCGACAGGAGTTTGACAATATAGTAGTTACAGAAAATATTAGTAGTAGCGAGCATGCTGTTAAAGTAATCAGCATTGAAATTTTTAATGAATAAACAATTTCATAACTATAAAATGTTATCAGAGAGAATAAAATATTTTTCTTTGTAATCCGTTTGGAGAACACGTAAACATTAAAAATTGTCTCAGCGTAAAGCAAAGGAATCTATGAAGATATGCAATATCGAAATTTTTAAAAACCATTTCAACCCAAGAAAGGGAATAAATCGACTAAGATGCAAAGGGTTACCGTGTGTGAGAGAATATGAGGAAATAACACGCTATAATGGGTGGGGAATAGTAAAAGAACAGGATATAAGAAGACGGGGTACCTCCAGGTGGTGTAATGGTTAGCAATCTTGTCTCGCTAGAACAATTGCGACTGATTAGTGAGTTCGATCCTCACTGGGTACCCCTTACTTTCATCCTTGTGCCACATCTAAGCTACGCTTGGAAAATTAATATATTTTCGGCACCTCGAGGCGATGGAATCATTACCAAACTTGTCTCCCTAGAAAAATTACGACTGACTAATGAGTTTGATCCTCACTGGGTGCCCCATACTTTCGGCCCTGTGCCACATCTAAGCCACACTTGGAAAATTAATATATTTTCGGCACCTCGAGGCGATGGAATCATTACCAAACTTGTCTCCCTAGAAAAATTACGACTGACTAGTGAGTTCGATCCTCACTGGGTGCCCCATACTTTCGGCCTTGTGCCACATCTAAGACACACTTAGAAAATTAATATATTTTCGGCACCTCGAGGCGATGGAATCATTACCAAACTTGTCTCCCTAGAAAATTACGACTGACTAGTGAGTTTGATCCTCACTGGGTGCCCCATACTTTTCGGCCTTGTGCCACATCTAAGACACACTTAGAAAATTAATATATTTTTCGCACCTCGAGGCGATGGAATCATTACCAAACTTGTCTCCCTAGAAAAATTACGACTGACTAGTGAGTTTGATCCTCACTGGGTGCCCCATTTTCGGCCTTGTGCCACATCTAAGACACACTTAGAAAATTAATATATTTTCGGCACCTCGAGGCGATGGAATCATTACCAAACTTGTCTCCCTAGAAAAATTACGACTGACTAGTGAGTTTGATCCTCACTGGGTGCCCCATACTTTCGGCCTTGTGCCACATCTAAGACACACTTAGAAAATTAATATATTTTCGGCACCTCGAGGCGATGGAATCATTACCAAACTTGTCTCCCTAGAAAATTACGACTGACTAGTGAGTTCGATCCTCAATACTTTCGGCCTTGTGCCACATCTAAGACACACTTAGAAAATTAATATATTTTCGGCACCTCGAGGCGATGGAATCATTACCAAACTTGTCTCCCTAGAAAATTACGACTGACTAGTGAGTTCGATCCTCACTGGGTCCCCATACTTTCGGCCTTGTGCCACATCTAAGACACGCTTGAAAATTAATATATTTTCGGCACCTCGAGGCGATGGAATCATTACCAAACTTGTCTCCCTAGAAAAATTACGACTGACTAGTGAGTTCGATCCTCACTGGGTGCCCCATACTTTCGGCCTTGTGCCACATCTAAGACACGCTTGGAAAATCACTATAAGAAGACAGACGATAACAAGTGACATTGATCTTTCAAAATTCAAATACAAAATTGACTGGGAAGCAAGAAGCCGGAAGAGAGTTCCATAAGCGAGAAGTGCGAGAGTAAAAACTGCTAGCGTAGAAATTAAGGTTACATCTAGCCATTTCAAATGTAAAATAATGACCTTCTCACCAATCTGGTACTGCATCCAAATTCATAAAGTTCAGTAACCATAGATGACAGTTCATCAGAACCATTACAATGAAATTTTTTTATAGAAAAGTTACTACGGCGGTGGGAAAGTGGCTGAAGCCGAGATGTCAGATCGATAATATTGCAGATTCTTCTTTGTATTTTAAAAAGAATCTGTAAGTGCATAGAAGAAGCACCAGACTAGATGGGACAAAAATACCCTAACATAGACAAATAGTAGACCTATAAATATGTAAGATAGATTTTTTTACACAATTTACATTGTTCGGACTGTTGTCATCATCTTTATTGTTATATTCACAACGTTTTTGTCGATTTGGGAGGCGTTAAATATTTGATAATGTTCAAGTCGGAAAGCTCTTAACCTGAAATATATAACGCATGATGACGATGTCCCCATAACGGAAACGTTATTAAAGTTAAAATTTTAACTTAATTTAATTAATCCATCCCATACATAAACTCATAATCATGAAAATCAACAAGGTAAACGAGCTCCGTATGAATAAAATAAACAAATGATATATTAAAATAAGTTGATACAATAATATATGTCTGTAACTGTCTAATAAAGTTCTTAATTTACACCCAAATACAAAAATCGTATTTATGTTTAATAATTCAAACTAGACAAATGTATAATCGATTTTAGATATCGAAAGATGGAGCAGAAATTGTCAGGTACGCGAATTATTGAATTGAAAACATCACGAAATACTCAATTTAATATTAGGATGAATTTCGGTACGGTACCTGACTTCATTTAGATTATTTCCGATTATACGCTAAGAAAACTCTCTGAGGTGTCATCATAAAAAAAATGACCAGAGGCCTGTGATCCTGTAAACGAAGACGAAATGTAATGCAGACTCTATTCTCAAGTCAAATATTCCTCAGATTCTCTTAAATATAGCCATTCATATCATGACTTTCAGGATCACATTCATTTTAAGCGTAGATTATTTAAGGAAAAAATATACGACACATTCCAAAATTCTATAGACATTCGATTTTGAAATATTTAGACGTTGAATTCGAAGTGATTTGTTTAAAGATTGATCGTACGTTTCCGTTGATTTTACTTTTATTACAAAGCCCGTGGAAACCCGGCGACCTATCATGAGATTTCTAGTTTTCTTAAGGGCTTCTTTTGTGTTTCAGTATGTGTGTGCATGTATAAATGAAAGAGAGAGTATTTGTGGCGGCTAATTTATCAAGGCTCTTCACTGGAAAGTAGTTTGAGGATCTATCATAACAATCTGTGACACATAATTTTGATTAATTTCCTTTTTTTAATTTTTTAAGGATTACATATGAAGCAAAGTGAAAGTAAATTCGGTTTCAATGTAACATTTCCACGAAAATATAAAATATTCATCAGCTGTTCTGCAAAATATTAATATTTTTAAAAGAAATAAAAGTCAGTAAGAATTTATAAAGTACAGACAAATCAGTTGTGTTCATGACAATCGAATTAAAACTTCGTTTCTTGGAAAAAAATGTTTCTAAACGCATTCCGTATTAAAGCCCATCGCATAGAAACATTCTGAACTTGTTAATAACACGCACCATCGTCAACGACATCCGCATTTATTCATGTATAATGTGTATATAAGCCGTTATTTGGACAAGTTCTTCGTTTTTAAACTAAAATCTGTATAGCGAAAAAATAATATATATATATATATATATATATATATATATATATATATATATATATATATTAACTGATTTAAAATATGGTTTTCGCTACACAGTAATAACCATGTTTCAAAAATGGAGGCTGAAAGATTCGAATTTGATTTTGTAATTATATCAAAAACATTAGTTCCATTTCATCCTCAAGCGAATTTTGGATATATATATATATATATATATATATATATATATATATATATATATATATATATATATATATATATATCGATTCCATAAATATATATATATATATATCGATTCCATGCAATATATATATATATATATATATATATATATATATATATATATATTCGTTTCATTTATTTTTGGAAGTGTTATCTGATGATCCCGTCCTTTAAAATGGCTCTGTTGAAATAAATTATTATAAATGGTACTTTAAAGTTGTCTGTTTTTCTTTTAAATATTAGCTCTGGATTTACATTGAGCTCACAGGATATCATCCTCCTTGGGATTGCCCATACGGATTACCAAGTTCTTCATAACATATATATATATATATATATATATATATATATATATATATATATATATATATATATATATACGTGTGCGCGTGTGTGCGCGTGTGTGTGCGTTTATTTCATATTAAATAAAATAACATGACTGAAGATACAATACATGTCTAATCACACACATACATTTAGTGACACATAACAAAACTCATACACAGGACCTGAATCATTTTCAGATAATTCTGCATTTTTGTTCGGTCTCTTAACTGGAATATTACTGGTTGGTGAGTCTTCCTAATGCAAACAATATACCTGAGTGATCAATCATCTGAACAAAGCTACGAAAGAATGGTTTTTATTATGAACGAAAGAAAGGGAGAAGGAAATTATCATAAATTAACAAATACGTGAAATCAAATCGATAATAAAGAATCTGAGCCTAAAGATGAAAACAAAAAACAAAAAACAAAAAACAAAACTAGGATAAAATATAAAAATAAAATAAAATCTGGAAATAAAAGAAAGAATTTAAGTTCATTGATATTTGATTAATTATAAACTCTGCTCATTCAACACATTGATTTCTTTTACCAAAGCTGATATGTCCTTTTGTGCAAGACTTTTTTTAAAAAATGAGACGCTTATCATCAATAATTTTGTTTGAAATAAAAAAAAATGATATTATAATAATAACGTATTACACAATTTCTACCACTATATCATATTGATATATTGAACATTATCACTTTTGTATCCGGAGTAACTAAACCATGACTGACTTGTCCATAGAACCGTTAATCTTTGTTTCCATCTCTTACAACACCAATATTATTTTTATTTTAATCAGAAACTCTTTTTCACTTTTTTTCTTATTCAGATATGCTTTAAAAAAAAAAAAATATCACCCAGGTAAACTTTTCACTTCAACTGACGAGTGCCTAGAGAAAATATAGTGGATAGCAATGACGACTATGTTCGTGAGAAGCGGCAAATAAACAGTATGCAGAGCGTACTTCAAGCAGTTTCTCTCATTACTTGAAATGCAACATAAACAATACCAACTTCACGAGGTCAAACCTTGCATTCTGTCCCTACCTGAAACTGGTAACGGTCTATTCGATCTGGCTTCTGCAGCGAAAGAGCATGACAGAAAGTCATGTACATTCTGAAACGGTAGAGGGCGCCGACTATTTTTGAAACGGTTTTAGCGATTGATCATATATAGGAATTCTACTTAAGGTATGATTAAAAGAGAAAGAAAGAGGGGAAATTGAGAGAAAAGGTATAGAGAGCGAGTTATTAAGATATATGCATACAAAGATATGTAATGAATTAATATATTCTAAAGAACACAGTTATATAATTGGAGGATTTAATCCTTTTGCATTCTTTGACAACGAAATTGTCTTGTCGGATCAGATTTCTTTTATTGAATGTAAAAATCATCCATCCTGAAATTCCATGTTAGGTTCCTCCCTTCTGCTATCTGATTTCTCAAGCTTTGGCGCCAACTATCGACGATTATCTTCCATTCTTATTTCTCGTCATGCCTAATTTTATCAATGACTTGTAATTCCATCTGTTTGCTCTAAAAAACACTCCGATTTGTTCTTTTCGTCTCTTCTGTTTTGTGGTTTATATTTGCTTCCTAAAACTTATTTATTCTCTTCGCGTACTTTTTCGTATATATGTTTCCTCACTTTTGTAAGATAGGAGTAATTATCGAAATCGAAATGAAAAAATACTCCGATATAAATATAATATTAAACTAAAAAAATAGGGCGTATTGTGTTTATCGATGCAGAAATATAATTTCAGTATCAAGAATATTATTTTATCTACACAAATCTTTAAATGTATGTTCAATGAGGAAAAAGCCTGAGTTTAGTGAGTGTAACTTAGATCTGGCACCATGACGAAATTATGGAGTACCAAGTGAGGATGAAAGTCTCTACTCAGTCGAAATTGATCTACTGAGACCAGGTTTCTACACATTCCACAATACAGAGTTCAAATTCCAGACGAGACTACGGGTTAATAACAAGGTAGACTGGGCTCTCACGACTTGATTTGAAACCAGTCGAAGAGAAGTTTGAGACTGTATTCAAATGCGATTGGGTGTGTGGGGCATACGACTCTATTCTTTATATAAAAAAAAAACAACTATTTGCTATCAAGACCGCTGGAACAACGCAGACCTTGTTTTGTATTTGGCCATCCACAGGAAATTTTACAAGACTTACATGTATACACTACAATTCAAAATTTCGAAGCCACCCCCAGAATTAGCATGGGATGAACTTTACTGAAGCGTGAAAAAAAAGAAGAAAACGAAAAAGAGCTTTTACAGTCATTGAAAAAAAAATAGAATTAACTATTAAACTTATATTTTGAGAAACTTTTCCAACGAATGCCAAAAATTTCTGCTGCATTAATCAATGATGATATTTTGACGAGAGCAATTTTTTTTTTACTTATAATAAAACTTCTAATAAAACAAATCATATCTTTTTAACCATGTATAATGATTTTCTCTTACATAAAGTACAAAACAATTATCTTTTGAGTCAATTTAAAAAAAAAATCTAAGAGTCGCCTCAAACTATTGAACTCTAGTGTACATAAAAACTATGGCCGCAATTGTTGTTTTTATAGCAATAAATCACGTGTACATAAATATCATGTGTTTAGTTTCCAGCAGACGGTCATGAGACTTTTTATCCAGTCTGTTGTGCAAGCTGGTGGGGGGCTCGATTATAATATGGGATGTGTTCTGTTGAAGTTCTCAAAGAAACGCAAATGAAACCGTAATTAATCATAACATAAATGGAACACCTGCGCTACTCTATCCTCGTCATGTTTCCCGATGATGATTTTTTCCCGTAAGATAATGCAGGTGACAGATAATGCTTTCAGGAATACTCGGATGAATATCCAAGTACAAGATAACATCTCTTTCCGGTACCAGCATGCTGATTGGGACTCACTTCGCGACTTACTTCGTGACGCCCGTTGGATTGTTATTCTCAACCTTCCTACTGAGAATTTTGCCAGAGTTTGTAATACCGGTCTCCTCCACAAGTTGATAGGTTACAGTATTTCCGGAAGAGTTTTTTTTTTTTTAATTGATTCAATCTTTCATATCTAATGAAAGTTGTCTTGATAAATTTCAGGTAAAATAAATAAAGATGAAAATAAATATATTGCAGGAAGAAAGATGTTTTTTTTAAGAAAGTGCTATTTATTAACGGTAGAATTTTGGAACGTGCAGTGTCGCAGCGCTAGAGTTGTATTTTAAATATTTCAAATGAGAAATTTACCTGAAATGAAAAAAATATTAATGTCTGACAATGAAAACGTGAATGTTATCGAAAGTACTAGAAAAGGAACATCCATCTTACATAAGGATCGCATTATTCAACGAGTGGCTAGTAAGTCAATGCTATAGTAAATCTATTAGCGAAGTGATTTCGCCATTAATTACATTAACTTTACTGATTAATTCTTTGTATGATTACTTCTTTATAATATTATATATACTGTACCATTTAATATATATATATATATATATATATATATATATATATAAGTGAACATTGAAGTCAACAATCAGAGCGTTGACTTCAATATTCACTTTATATTGATATTTACGTACGCTCTATGTCTGATATTGAGCACTTTATCCCATAAATATAGCACACCTTAAGACTATATTTTTCACACATACACACATATATATATATATATATATATATATATATATATAGAGAGAGAGAGAGAGAGAGAGAGAGAGAGAAAGAGAGAGAGAGATAGAAAGATAGATAGATAGATAGATAGATAGATAGATATGTATATGGGTTTTAAAAAATCAGCATCATTTTTGGTATGATCACCGAAGTTAAGCAACGTCGAGCCTGGTGACTACCTCGACAGGTGCCCACTTGGGAATATCAGGTGCTGTCAGCTGAAGTTTGTGGGTGGTGCAATACTGAACGGTTCCGAATTGGAAACCCAAAGCCGAGTTCTTTAGGAGAATTTACACACAAGTCCCCTTGGGAAGGATATGCATCGAACTCTTCTTACCCAATCTGTGTGTTAGTTAGTAGGATTTATCTCAGCAAATCATCTTTATCTCAAATCATTCCTAGAATTACATATATTTCTGGCTTTAAATACCCTGCAATATAAGCCCTGTAAAACTAAATCTCGCACTACTCCTATATATTAGGTTGGTGCAAAAAATAATGACGCAATAATGTCGTTTTTTGACGTTAAAAATACGTCAAAAACGACATTATTTCGTCATTATTTTTGCACCAACCATATATATATATATATATATATATATATATATGCGTGTGTGTGTACATTCTCTAAATATAGGCGTACGTGTAGAAATAGACAAATAAGAATCTAGATGTTCATGCAAACATACATTTGTACTCAGATCAACATATAAATGTACAGTCACTCTCTATTTAACTTCTTTATTTTTCTTATCGACTTGGCAGGTTTTAAAGCATTTGCTTCCCGGTGAATCAAAAACAGATTATGACATTGATTGTGGACATCAATAGGAGAAACGAAAATCTTCTCGTTGAATGCTTTCGAACTATGCCTATTCTGCCTATGATGCGTTGGGGGCGGTGACTGGCGTCACCTCGACTGCGCTGCAAAGGCACAAATAGTCAGACCGAACACTCGGAAGGCAGGCAAATCAGGTACATGGGCCCGATTACTCCCTACGTAGGAAGGAAGGTAAGTGGCTTCTAAGGTTAGTAGGTAGATAGTGGAGAACGTGGGTAGGTAGGGAAACAGCAAGCAGATGTTTGTTCGCGGTTTCCATTGTGTGCAGAGAAGCGTAAGGATCCTCTAGTCCCTGTTTGTGTTTGCATGCTTGCGTTAACAAGACTTTCTATCAAAAGTTACTCCGATTATCATCCAGACTTACGTGAAAGTGTGCAACTTCTAAAAACTGAAGTTCTCGGTGTTTTCTCTGTGTCTATAAGTAATTCAAAACATTAGACGTACACTGCATTTGAAACATTTTTAAGAAAAGCTCTGAGCGAGTGAAGCCTGTGGGTCTTGACGTATACCAGACATCTTTGAACGTTGTAGACTGGCTCTACGGAATCTCAAAGGACTGTACCAAATAACTGAAACGTCATCACTCGAGGGTTTTCAATAGCAGCAAGGACTAAAATGGATATCACATGTAACTTGTAAAGAAAACAATGGCACATTCAAGATGTTGACATTTCCACGCTTTTAATATAAGGAAGTAAGCCCCCATCCCCGTCAATGCTGGAAAGGGTGAAAATGTCGACTGGTTTTCAGAAACCTATTTTCCTGAAAAATTGTTTTATGAGAAGGATTTTATAAATTTCTAAAAACAATTGCACTGGCTGCTCGGTCAATAAATACCGATGTTTCCTTATAAGGAAACTACCAATATTATCATAACTGTAATGTTCGATCTCAGATACTGAGAACACTTCCCCTATAAATATAGCAAATTGAGAAGAAAATGTGTATATGAAGGATTAATTGAAAAATGGCAAAACAGATTTCTTTTTGAGATACAGTTTTTAAGAATTGTCTCAGGTTAATTTAGACCCGATCACTTTTGGCTGAATCAGCAGGAAGGATGTCTTTGTTTTAATATTTGGACTGTACTCGTATATATAATTATGTATGTGTGTGTTTGTGCATGTGTATGCGTGTGTGTACGTGTATATACACATTTGTGCATTTAGGCAGCAAATTCTCTTTTACACACCTATATTGAATAAATTACAAACGTTATGTGTGCTTATTTTTATCATGCTCCTTTCATATTGACGAATATTTTTTTACGTATATTACAACCAAATAAGACAATTAATGCACTGTAACGGTGAGAATCACTTTATTTCCCAATTACTATTACAGTTTATTTCTTGCCTTATTCGATTGTAGTATAAGGAAAAATATTCGTGAATATGAAAGGATTATGATAAAGTGAGCATACATAATATATATATATATATATATATATATATATATATATATATAAATTAATTGATTTAAAATATTGTTTTTTCCGCTACACAGTTCTAACCATGTTTCAAAATGGAAGCTAAAAGCCACGAATTTAATTTTGCAATTAAATTAAAGAAATTAGTTCCATTTCATCCTCAAAAAGCGAATTTTGGAGTAACTTTTAAAATTACTGGGTTTTAAAGACACAGCTAAAATCACGTTTCCATGGTTACAGATAAATCTACTTCAACTGGACAAGGGGTGTCTGGGTTTTCCTTATGTCTGCATCATTGTATCGGTTATTAGCTACATTTTGGTAATTTTAAAAGTTACTCCAACATTCGCTTGAGGATGAAATGGAACTAATGTCTTTAATTTAATTGCAAAATTAAATTCGTGGCTTTTAGGTTCGATTTTTGAAACATGGTTAGAACTGTGTAGCGGAAAAAACATTTTAAATCAATTAATTTATAATATTAATGCTCTATAAATTTGCATCGACCAGTCTTTTGTAAAAATAAAAATACCTATAAGAACACCGGATTATATATCTTACTGTTCTTTCTTTTTTATTCATATATATATATATATATATATATATATATATATATATATATATATATATATATATATATATATAATAATTTTAAACTTGATGCTCAGTTAATTTTGCAATTTGACATTTGTAATTTTTAATGTTAAATAAAACTGAAATTAAACTTAATGCCTATATTGATTTCTAATTTAATTTAATATCATCTTTAATAAAATAATAAACTGTATTTTTGGTATAATGTCACGTTATTTTGAATTGCCACATACTTGTATTCTGATAGGTCATCGTAGGTTACGTAACAATGTTTCCAATATTGAAGGCGTTTGGTCAGTTTTGAATTCTTAAAACACTTTATTTTGCAATCAACACCATCACTTGATAAGACACCAGAAATATTAAAAAAGGTTACTTTGTAGTGATTTTATGACGTGTGTATATATATATATATATATATATATATATATATATATATATATATATATATATATATATATATATATATATCCAGTCTGCGCATTGTTGTCGTGTTCATAATTATTAATAATAATACTGTTATTATATAACGCATTACATTAATAATATATTCCATTAATATAAATTGATATAATGTATTAATTTAAAATAATAAAATGTATGATAAAATTATTTTAATACATATTTCTTTTTCTCATAATTAATATTAATGATATTAAATATGAACACGGCCATAATTTGCTGACAGTATTCAGGAATTAAAATATTTATATTGCCAAAAAAAATAAATTATCATCAAAATCTATATATTAAGACAAATCCTTGACAATGGCTAATAGTTTAGACGAAAGCGCTCTGATCCAAAGATCATTTGGTCAGTATTTACATGTCCAAAAAAGAAATATTTGATACGCATGTAAAAAAAAATAACAAAACGCTCAAATAAAATGCCTAGTTAGTGATATTCAATGAAACCGGTATGTTTGTTGCTCAAATATACACACACATGAATATGTATGTATATATTCGCAGATTCATTTACACTTGCATTCTTTGTATAAGTGAATTTTAATCCATATGCATGAACATAAATTTCATTGAATGAGAATGTTCATTAAAATTAACACAATTTCATATTTTCTTAAAATCAATACTCATAAATGTTAATTAATGATACTTGACTTGTAATTGTATTTTTTTTAAAACTTTCTATTTACGGAGCAAATTATGTTTAAAAAAAAGGAGCCTCAACTTGACATTTTGTCTGTCACTATATTTGTAATGAAAGTGATCTGATGGCTTAGACACTTTAAATCTATTTCCTTATTATATTTGTGTTTTTCTTTTTCTAGAATAACAACTAAAAGGATACGGCGCTTGATTTTACATTATAATTCCTGTCCATTCACGGCTATTACAATGTAGAAATGGCTGCTCCAGTTTTAACTTTATGATATATTCTCACGCTAACAGAAAACGTTATAAGGTCATACATTTATGCAATTTGTGACTCATACATGTTTCCCATATTTCAAATTTAACAACTTTTTGACTCGCACATAAGTATGTGACGTCACCCTCGTTTACAGAGACATTAAATATACGTAGTAAAGGGATTTTTGATAGAGTAAAATTTAGTATCACTAACTTGGTATGAAATATACTTGTATAGTGATTTACTAAGTACGGATCCCTCACTGAGGATCGAACACACTAGTAATTGATCCCAGAAGACAAACTTGTCATTACACGAGGTCAAGTTGCCTATATATATATATATATATATATATATATATATATATATATATATATATATATATATATATATATATATATATATATATATATATATGTGTGTGTGTGTGTGTGTGTGTGTGCGTGTGCATGGTCACTGTATTCGAGGATACCCGTCTACAAGGGCAGCTAGCCAATCCCTATATCGCAGACTCTCGCTCAAGCACATTTGTGATTGTTCAACATCCACAGAGTCCGGTGGTTTATAATGAAACTATGCTGAGCAGACTTTAGTTACAGTTTCTCTGAGAGGGCGTGTTACCTAGAATGATCAACAATTTGAATAACACAAGCACATTCAACCCCTCAGTCACGATGACTTGTGACTTCGTGCTAGCACAGCTATCGACAAGAGGATCCTATTAAAAATAAGGCGGCATAACTTTTTAAATCATTTAACGAGACATGTCTTAACATATATATATATATATATATATATATATATATGTGTGTGTGTGTGTGTGTGTGCGCGTGTGTGTGTGGTCTTCGTGAAGGTATTCGGATATATATATATCTATATATATATATATATATATATATATATATATATATATATATATATATATATATATATATAAATGCGTTCATGAAGACCATACACATACGTCTAACTCTGTAACTGAGATCGGGTCTCAGTAGATTCATATTGACAATTTATAAAATGATACTGATGTACATATAACTAGATGCATTTGAAACTCATGCGCTAATGTGGATCATCGTGCCTTTCTTTTATGTCAGCACTACAGGTGAAACTACTTGGATCCACTGAAACATTGTCATAACTCTCCAGAATTTCTTTGATATCAACAGTCATCTACCAGAAATGTTGTCAATTAATTTTTGGAGAGAATATTATAAATTGTTTGGTTTGGTTTGGTTTACGGCATATCAACCTGAATGGGTTATTCAATGATTTTTGGGATAGGTTCATATGAATAGAATATGAATTCTTTGCTTTAGTTTGGTTTCGTTTATTTTGTTTTATGGCATATCAACCTCAATGGGTTATTTAATGCAGACAAAATTTTTAGGATGAGTTCGTATGAATAGAATATGTATTCTTTGGTTTAGTTTGGGTTCATTTATTTTGTTTTACGGCATATCAACATCCATGGGTTATTTAATGACGATAAGAGTTTTAGGATAGGTTCATATGAATGAAATATGTATTCTTTGGTTTAGTTTGGTTTCGTTTATTTTGTTTTATGGCATCAACCTCAATGGGTTATTTAATACCGACAAGATTTTTAGGATAGGTTCGTATGAATAGAATATGTATTCTTTGGATAAGATTGATTTCGTTTATTTTGTTTTAAGGCATGTCAACCATTGTGGGTTATTTAATGCCGACAAGATTTTTAGGATAGGTTATATATTATATATATATTGCTGGTAATATTTTTTTTTTTAAATGTAATGTATAGCTGGTATTTTTTCCCAAATGTATTGCTTGTAATAATGTATTGCTGGTAATAATTTTTCTTCAAAAATTTATTGCTGATAATATTTTTTTACAAAGTATGTCTAGTATTAAAACCTATTTTTACACTTTCATAGTGCTTTGACACTAGTTTGGGGCTTAACTACATACCCATAGCTGGGACCCGAACAGGTGCTACTAACCCGGGTCACAGTGGACCTGGAAATTAAGAGGGGGTTCCATGCTCCTCAAAATCTCCTGGTCAAAGGCCTTGCTGTTGGACGTCGTTTATCGTCTTACCCACAACGCAGATGTGGTTTATTGACATACCCAGGACGGATTATGAATTATGTGTATATACGTAAGAGGAGGCATGATGGAATTGGGGAGCCGAATTCGAATTCCAGTGGAGTTCATTACATTCACTTATGTGCTAATACCCTTGGGGAAGGTATGAATATATCCCTTCTCATTTCAGTTATGTGTTGAAGAGCAGGGTAGACTAGATTGTATCGCCTTGGGTCGCATCCGGTCTAGGAGAAAGAAAAACTCTGAATTCAAAACAGCCGAGAGAGAATTGGCCTTCGCCAGGCTATCTTGCCAAAGAAACATTTCTGCTCCGGTGTCAGTACATGTGGTACCCTTACGACTCTAACGAGATTCGTGATCGTTACATGAGTATAGATATTTTTTTCATTTTCCTAATGAAGACCTTTTACTTTCGTTTACTAATATAGAACAATATTGGTATAGTATATTGAAGATAAGGCAGTTGGTATCCTTGTATGACAATTATTTGAATCTACATAACTTACTTATTGTGTAAATAAGTTTTCTAAATTTTAATATCAGAAAACAATGAAAAGTGGTTATATAGGAATAAAGTTTCGCTGCCGACACTTGAGTTTGAACGTAGATCACCAGTGAGCAAACACCGGTGATCCCATTATTGAATTAAGTAGACCACGTGACCATAGAGAAAACGCATATATGAAGGAAGCAGCTGACGACTAACGATCACTATTTTTAGTCTATTCTCTATTACTACACGGACCGCTATTCTCTACTCTATTTACTACACTCTTTCTCTATTCTGATCACTATACAGATTGCTATTCGAGCGAGTATTATCGAGCAAGTATTATTAGTACGAGTGCGATTCGAAGGCGACTGACACCAGTATTGTTCAACGACGTACAATACTTGTATCTGCGATTACAAACTCTCTGTTACAACGAGCATTATGAAAGTGACAACGAGTATTCGTTGACATCACAAAAGTGGCAACGAGTGTTCGTTGACATCACGAATGCTTTGAAGTTTTAGTCTGGATATTTGCTTAATTTGTATTTCATTTCTCTCCCTACTGAATCATTTTAAACCATTCACAAATGTCAGTGAGGATGCTAGCTCTCCTAGGTTCCCCCCCAAACTTTTGTATTCCTTGGGGCAACTTTATGAAATGAGCAGATATCGCCAGGTGTTAAATAGCCTGAGTCAGATGAGCCTGGTTGAATTACAGCATTCTGTTTCTATTCTATCCTCTATTACTATTCGGATAGGCATCTCTAGCCTATCCTCTATTACTACACGGGCCGCTAGTCTCTAATTCATTCAATATATTATTTCTCTATTCAGATCACTATATGGTAGTTAAATTTCGAGCGAGTATTATCGAGCAAGTATTTAAGTGTGAGTGCGATTCGAAGGCGTCAGTAAGTTGTGCCTGCAATTACAAATTCTTTACTACAACGAGCAAGACGAAAGTGAGAACGAGTATTCGGTGGCATTAAAAAATGGCAGCTATTGTTCGTTGATATAAAAAAAAAACAATTAAATAAATAAAATAAAATGAAAATATGTTATTAGCAAATAAATAAATAAGGAAAATTATATTGGGGATAGTGAGAAAACTCAGGAAATATCTGGATGGAATTGTCATCAGTATGAAGCTATTCTGATTTCACTTTATATATACAAATGTTAGGTTGAATCATAAATATTTTTTGTTTTTCTTTATCAACGACCCGTTTTATTTTCGCTAATGGTAATATTATCCATTTTTATTAGGAAAAATTTCGCATAAATTGATTACTACTATCAGTTGAAATTTATAAAATCTTTCTCTTAAAACAATTTTTTATAAAAAAAAAAACAGGTTTCTTAAGTCCATTATTACCTCTCATTTCAGTACTGATGTAGGTTACATGCCCTAAACTTATATTTGAGAAAACGAATTCATACAGTTGAGAGTTTAGATATTTCTGAACAGGTCTCTCGCAATACATGAGTGCCTCGATCTGACGAGGTTTCAGGTTAATCTTTTAGGTTTGGTAGTGTGAAGCCCTACCACTCAAATTGCTTGTCATTCCCTTTTGCCCTAATCTGGTTGAATGTGATATGTTTAACATCTTTGCTAATTTTCGAGCAATTTGCCATGCGTTGCTTTCCAGTAACGGCTTTAGAGCTTCACTAATAAAACCCAATGAACGCCTTGCATGTGATTCTTTTTCCAACTATGATTTTACAGAAAAAAAAAAAACAACTTCCAAAGCAATTTCTTACCTGCTGGCTCGTTAGGACTATTTTTTAAGCATATCAGCCCCACCAAGACGGAAATGCCACTAGCACGCAAGGAGTTACAGATAGTGTGAGCAGGGGACAAGAAGGTATTTGAGGAAAGGACACAGAGAAGGTCAGCGATCAGAATCAAGGTCGATTGACATTACATTTAAAGATTATAGCTATCAGGGAAGCAAGTAAGAGGAAAGTGACGAGAAGTGCGAGATAAGAAGCTGTTGGAGTAGATGAGACAGCTACATTTAACCGTTTTGACAATAAAAGAGTGGGACCGAAATGCCAACCTAGTAGCATGCTTAAATTCAGGTAGTTTGGGAACCAGTGAAAGTAGCTTGTCAGAGCAGTTGCCATGAAAATATGTGTAGAAAAGACAGAGGGAAGCCACAGCACATCTGTGTGAAAGTGACTGTAGACGAAATGCCAGATTAGGACACCTTTGCATATCCGTTTCTGGTTTTTGTCGAGGACCTCGAGATGAACACCGGACCATATATGGCATTAGTATTCAATGCAAGGAGGAATGATTGATTTGTAAATTTGAAGGATGGACTCAGGCGAAAAAAAAACCTTCCGGCGCGACACAGAGAACCAACATTCCTTGCGGTACTTGAATCTATTGATTCATAAACATTACATATTTTTCTCGATGTTTACATAGCATCATTCCCTTGCTTGAAATTCCATAACATCATGTGACGCCATGAGTGATAATACATTTAATTGTTAATCCACCGTGTATGCTACCACTTACTTTCAGAAACAAAGGTCTGCCAATGTATTCTAAATTTGTTTTTAACTGCCAATTATGATTAGTAGTTAGGATAACATATTAGTCATTACAATTAGATCATAAAAACAGACTCAGCCTAATGCTTGGACACTTCGGAGCATTGCTTTTTGTTTCTTTTTACAACTCTGCAGTAAGGCATTTCAGTTCACAACATTTAAAGCAAGACGGGAAACAGGAACATTACTCAGGAAATTGCCAAATCGGTTTTGCAGGAGAGCAGAACAATTGATTTAATATCAAGTTTGCCAGATATCATAAATGATAAGTTTTTCGTTTGGTTCATTTTAAGAATGCAGTTTACAAAGAAAGCTGGAAACGCATCAGATTTTAAATAAAAATGTTATTAAAGAAGAGGACTATTCAGTAACATTTATAAGTTCTCAAATGTTGTTTGAGTTTTTCTTGAAAGAAATCCATTTTGAATTGACAATAATGGCGTATCGGTTGAATAATATTGATTTTATTACTGCTTTATTTTTACCACAAACACTTTTCTCATTTTACTTTTCATTTATGTTAGATTCCAATTCTGGTATTTACCTTATTTACACTTTTTATTGGTGAGATATTTTAAACGACTTTGTTTAGATAAGAAGATGGGTATGTAGAACTAAAGATAATTAGGTATTTGGGAAGAAATGATGATTTGATGAAACAAAAATACAATCATTTGATAACCACAGGTCTGATGTTTATTTATATTATTTACATTATTCGGACTCTTATCCTCATCTTCATTGCAGTATTCACAACGATTCGGCCGTTTCACGCTCCAACCTTCTTCGGGTGATTGGAATTTCGAACCGAACTCTTTATTTCGTCCACGTGTCATGCTACTTTCCGGATGTCTCTGTTATTTCCCTTTAACTCAACTCTCCAAGGTTTTGGTTCGACACTGCTGTGGTCTGGTATTGAAGTCACAACTCTGTGGGTAAGTCACTGGATTTAACCAACGTCTTTTGCAACAAAAGGTTCAAACATTTAGTTTACAATATCATATGAAAGGGGAAATACAATGGATCTTGGTGCAGGACAATGATCCACGGCATATTTAAACTTTAGTGAAAACTTGTTTGGAGACAAATAGGATTTAGGTTTTCCAATGACTAACTCAAATATCAGAACTTAATAGGATATAAAATATGTGGAGACAGTTGAAATTGAGGGTAAACGCAAGAGAATGTTAAGCATGTCCAAGAATTAGAGGAATATATGTCAAGAGAAAGAAATGAAGATGGGTGGAGCATTCTGATGAAGAATTAAAGAACACTTATAATTAGAATCAGAAAGAGAGATTTGGAGTTTCTCTGGCACATAATGGGGAAATATTTTTTTAAAAAGTTAACACTCACATGGCATCTTGAAGGCAAAATGGACATAGCGAAGCAGCTATAACTTGGTTGGCAAAACATCGATTAGAATATATGGCAAAATGCCAAATTTTACGAAGAGCTTTAAAGGACTAGAAATTGTGGCGAGCCATAATCGCAAAAGTCCTGAAGGGATATTGTACATAGAAGAATACTCGCTTATGAAAGCGTTCATTAATTAAAGGTTCCAATAATATTCAAGGCAATACATTCGGTGTATATTAATCAAAGTATTTCTTAATTTTCTTTTTATTTACCATCGACAAACACTATGTTTTATTGAATCATGGCAATAATTTTGAAGATCAGATTTCATATATCTTTAAAGAATTAATGATATTTTTTAATCCGATAAATTTTTATTAATTTAAACGTTAATTTTAGTTTATAACAGTATTTGTGTTGACGCTACACATTTTTTTTAATAGTGTTTATGTAGTCTACTTGCCTGCGTACTCCAGAAAATTAAGAAAATATGCCCCACGATTTTGCTAATAATATGATCACCAACAGAAAATACATCATCCACAAAAACATCTGTCGGTGAATAGTTCCAATTTCTATGTTTATTTCTCGCCCCAGTAATGAAGGACACAGGCGTGTCCGAAAATTCTGGACTTAAAACCTTTCTTTCCGTGCTACATTTCTGTTATATGATTAATAATCAATATTTAATAAACGTTTTTCGTACTGATTATATTGGTAACCGTTCGTTTGCTCCTGTTTTATTTTAAAACCTATCTATTTTACACACACACACACACACACACACACACACACACACACACATATATATATATATATATATATATATATATATATATATATGGACTCTCCCGTTGGTTTCGACGTATGAGGATGCTACAGCTTATTGATTCACTTATGAAATTTTGTGCGCTAATCTTAAGTGGCATTTAAGACCCTCTAGTGAATTACAAAGGGGGCCACATATAGAGCAAGTGCGAGGATTGTGAGATGAGATCACTGTTAGATTGGCTGACCTTTTAGATCTTGCTCTCGCTTCTTGAAGATGATTCAGACAAGCAGATTGTAAATTGCTCCAAGGCTAAGCGATCAAGGTGGTATATTGACTGATGACAAGTCCCTTTATCAGCTTGTCTTTGTATCTTAGCCATAGGCGTCCTACATTCCTGTAGCCCTGATCTAACTGGCTGTACATTAGGATCCTGCGTATCCTGTCATCAGACATTCTGAAGACATGACCAGTCCACCGTAACAGAGACTGTATGATAAAAGTCACGATTCCTCCAATATTAAACCTATATATATATATTTCATTGTGATTATTGTCGGTGAAATATCTTAACCATCGTAATAATCAACATATTTGCCTATAAATATTTCGTTTTCTATAAGCGTTATGAAGGCATACATAAAAAATTCTCCGAAATGTCATCCTGAACCAGATGTTTTATGATTGAAAATCATTCTCCAGTATGAAAGAGTAGGAAATTATTTCTCAAACATTAAGGACAAATGTTGGACATAAAAAAAGCTGATAAATATTTCTTGTCACAATACATGCTTTCAGTATTGGATTAGTAAAATTTAAGAAACCTACACGTCATAGTCACTGAATTAATGCTCTCAAGTTGAAATCATTTTTTCTCTAGCCAATGTAGTTATAATAAGCACAGCGCTTTATTTGTAATGTTTGTCTCACTGTTGATTACTATCTCGAATCTCTCAAAGTCCTGTTCAAATTTCTATTGCATTTTAAAATTATCTTATGCTGGATTGAATAGCTCGCTGGTCTAGAAGTGAATTAAATGCGAATCAGCGTGCAATGCAATAGTTCTAAATACGGTCTCTTTCAAAATAGGCTTCGCTCAAATAAAATAAAAATTACGAAAGAAAAAACCCTGAGCGATCTGTCAATACACTGAACAGTTGAAAAGTGATTTCGTCCTTGAAATACATTTATCATTATTAACGCATTTTTGCGTTAACTCTACAGGCTGGTCCAACGTCTCTTAGAAAATTCAGGTTAAAAATCTGTATATTGGCCTAGGTTCTCATCTGCTTCTTTGGAATTATTTCTTCGATTTTGATCCAACTTAATTGAATGAAACAATTTGCTTTAGCCATTCTAAATTCAAATTTTCTTAAATGTAATTTTGAAATACTCACAGACTATGCGAATACGCAGAAATTACCAATATCGTGTTTCGAAGAGAAGACCACATTATGCCCCGTCCTGGATAAAACGATAAACTACATCGGCGTCGATAAAATACATCCAACATCAATGCATTTGATCTGGAGGTTTTGAGGAGCGTAGAATCACCTCATAATTGCTAATCTTCCCAGGTCTACCCTAACCCGGGGTGGTAACACCTGTCAGGGTCCCAGATATGGGAAGATAGTTAACTCCCCAAAAGGAGTTAAAACAGCATGAACGTATAAAAATAGGTTTTAATACCAGCTATATTTTTTTGGAAAAATTATTACCAGCAGTATATTATTGAAAAAGAAAAAAAATATTACTAGCAATACATCTTTTGGAAAAAAAAATATTAACATCAATAAATTTTTAGAAAAAAAAAATATTACCAGCAATAGAAATTTCACGGCATTAAGTAACACACTGAGGTTGATATGCCGTAAAACAAACCAAACCAAAGCACACGTTGTCTTATCCACACCCATTAATTTTTAATTTTACCTTTAGTTCAGAATACATTTGGTGTTTTCTGAATAAACGTTCATAACTCCAAACCTCAATCCGATTCACCGTTTCTGAAACAAACTACAGTTTCAGTGACCACTATCACGCTAATATCAGTAACTACAAATCTATATATATATATATATATATATATATATATATATATATATATATATATATATATATATAAGTAATGGAAAACTTGGTAATCCGTAATGGAAGTCCCAAGGAGGATGAAATCCTGAGAGCTCAATGTAAATTCAGAGCTAATAATTTAAAGAAAAACAGACCACTTTAAGGCTCTATTGTAATAGTTCATTTCACCAGAGTCCTTTTAAAGTATTCTGGATCTTCAGATTTCACTTTCAAAAGGTGAAACGAAAAATGAAATAAAAATTTACAATATCCGATCCTTACCAACTCCTTCCTCTATATTAAGTATGATAGAAAGAAATATAAAAATAAACCCTCTCTAAACTCGACCGTGTATCTCACACCACTCCTCGCTACCTTCTCTGTTAAATTACATAAACTTAATAGTACCCGTCAAAAGTGTAAATTTTCATATCATTTTTCGTTTCACCTTTTTGAAAGTGAAATCTGAAGTTCCAGAGTACTTTAAAAGGTCTCTGGTGAAATAAACTATTACAATGGAGCATTAAAGTGGTCTTTTTCTTTATATATATATATATATATATATATATATATATATATATATAATATTGATGTAATGGAATAAGCTGTCACCCCAATGTGTAAATACACTGCTGCAGAATTGGAATCCCAGAGATCAGGTTATCATGAGTTCAGGAGGACAGATATCATAACTTGGTTTCAACCCGAAAGCCAAAGAAAGATACAGTGTAACCCGGATATAAGAGACCCGGATATAAGAGAAACCCTGATATAAGAGAGACCCGGATATAAAAGAGATTTTCTCTGGTCCCAAATTAGAGCCCATACTTACCTAAACAAAATAGACCAAAACCCGGATATAAGAGAAATCCGGATATAAGAGACTTCTTCTCCGGTCTCGACAACTCGCTTACATCCGGGTTACACTGTATAATAATATTGTATTTAACTATTCCTTCACAGTAGCAAGATGCGGAATATGGTCTATTTCATGTAGTGTGCATAGACACATAGTACTAAATTCTTTTTGCACTGTCACGCAGGCGTCGTAAAGATTCAGCACACTCTAGTGAATGCAACGACTGGGTCGCTTCTTTAGACCTGGATTTCCCAGCAACGTGCTGATACTTGTTCAAGTAGTTGTCTTGTGCCACGAGCAAAGATTTAGACACTAGATTATATCGTTTTATAATACAAAAGACTACTAGTTGCTGGATATACAAATAGTCGTGCGGGTACCTCGAGGCAGTGTAATGGTTAACAAGCTTGTCTCGCTAGAACAATTACGACTGAGTAGCGAGTTAGATCCTCACTGGGTGATCCCTATTTTCGGCCTTGTGCCGCATCTAAGCTAAGCTTGGAAAATTACTATACAAATAGTCGCTCATAAATTAATACTTCTTATTTAATTACTTTGACCCATAAAAGCAGAGGTAGATGCTGATGGTATGGCACGATTCTCATGTCAATAAACAATATTTTATTTAGGTTCTAACACACAGAACCTAAGCGGCGATCTGGCAAAGCGACGTTTGATATGAAAATACGCCTGAAGCTGAAGTGCCTCATTGAATTCTTCCATGAAGAAGAAATGGTATCCATTGATATTCATCGATGCTTACAGAAAAAATTGGTAATGCGTTTCAGTGATGGCAAAAACGATGTGGGATATATGCTACTTTACGAGGTGGCATGCAGGACCTTGTTTTATGAAGGCGATAATTAATTACCACTTATAGTGGCATATTCTATCCAACGATATTATCGTGCCTACTGAATCTGTCACGCGACATCTCTAGTGTATATATATATATATTTGTTTGGAGAGAGAGAATTTTTTGAAATTTTGAACGTGCAATAAAGGGAAAATTCACAAAATTACTGCCATGTACCCTGATTAAAATTAATGAAGCAATATTATTCCAGTGAAAATCCCATTTGATATTCAAACTGGTGTTTTAAACTTGCGACACGACGAAGCAATATTGTTGTAAGCGGGTTCACTTTAGTTCAAATCCGTTAAAATTTAGAAAATTTTAGGTGTACATTCAAAACACTTGTTATCGTATATCGATGTGCAGCCAAATACTAAGCAATGTATATCCGTTTTTTTTTGTTTGTTTTTGTTTTATCTATATTTGTGCTTTTTTTTCAAGTCTCTCTTTGCCCTATTCTTATTTTTTCTCTCGAAAAGTAAGCAATAAGACAACCCAACCCACATCTAAAATCATTGAACCAGTGAGGCATATATCATATGCACGGAAAATCTCCGCCTTTCGTCGACTTGTATAGCGAAGTCAACCTCCCTTGGCGCTGTCGGTGGATTTTTTCTTCAACAGGAGTACATATTCATGGACTCGTTTGGCAATTTGTGCAACGCGGGTGTTGACAGACATTTCGTGGTCGAGTTCAAGGAAGCG
>CAHIKZ030005425.1:177500-212500 GCA_903632075.3 Acanthosepion pharaonis | reverse complement strand
GCCGATCAATCAAACCTTATGAAATTGAAACATTGACGTCAGCAGTGGACAGACGCCTCATAAAGGGTTTGAAGATTGGAGGATGTCATGTTTGTTCGTAGCTGCATTAACAGACTTGTTTTGTTTTGTTTAACATGCTATACATATGTATTATGTAATGGAAGACTGAGAACACACGATGTATTTTCATATGCGTCACAGTTCAATTAATAAAATTTAGTATAAAATGTGTTTTTTTTGTTTTATTTTCCATTTGCATAATGAAAGTGAACACTAAATTAGGGCTTAAGTTCATAAATCATTAAAAAGAAGCACGTTTTGTATATTTCGACAACTTAAATGATTGACAAAATAATAAAATAGTATCAACAAAACTTTAGCTTTTATTCTTCAGAATATATTGCTTAACCTGAGCTATCAGTGCCCGGTAGAAAGGAAGGCAAATTTTTACGTACCTATTCTTTCAGTATTAACAGTTGTAGTCATTGTTACAAACTCGCTTTCATATATATATATATATATATATATATATATATATATATATATATATATATATATAGTGAACATCGAAGTCAACATTCCGAGGCGACAGGCTGTTTCATGTTAGACGCAATCGTCAGGTCGCCTGACGATTGCGTCTAGCATGAAACAGCCTGTTGCCTCTGAGTGTTGACTTCAATGTTCACTTTTATATTTATATTTATTTACGCTCTATCTCTGATATATACCCCATAAATATACCAAACTAAAAACTACATATATATATATATATATATATATATATATATATATATATATATATATATGTGTGTGTGTGTGTGTGTGTGTGTGTGTGCTGTCTGTCTGTCTGTCTCTGTGTGTGTGAGTCATAATAATAACACAAATTTATAATGCCTAATTACAAAATTAAAATTTAACGTGTTTAAAGACGATCAGAACTTTAGAAACAATCTACTTATTAAAAAAAACAAAAAACGAAATTGATTTATGGATATATATATCAAGATTTTATATATAATATAATAACTAATAATATTAATATATTAAGATTTATCAACCCATTGTGTTATTTAAAGCGGAAACATTTTCAATTGTCATCATAATTCATATTTTATGATTATATTTCATGATTTTTTGTGTAAATATCAATGATTTTTTTTGTGTAAATAGCAATGATTTTTCTAGATACAAGTTCTACTATTTAACACATGGATGGAGGACGCTGGGTCATACATTTCTAAAATTTGCGTGCAAGTGGATATAACGAATCTTGCTAGAATTCGAACTCGGGCCTCTAAAACACTGGACTATATAGCAGTTCAAAGGTCTTATCTTTGTGACCGAATCGAAATGTCGCATATAAACTGCTCGTCAAGGTCAGAAAGTCTTTTAATTCGCAAAACTTAAAATCGGTCGGAAAATAAGTTACTTTAACGTTTCTTCGCCGAATATACTTAGCAATAGGAGATTGGAAAATGCTAAAATCAACCCTATCAATATCAAGTCTATCAACAAGTAATTAAAATCCTCAAAATCTACAGTCATCAGTAGAATCAAGAAACACTTGAATGGGAAACTAATCGAAGAACTGTGCCACAAAACAACTGTCAAGGAACGTGTCCATTGACACCGATGTAAAACGGTATCTGGTTTCGCGTTAATCCCTACCTAAGTGTAACTCTTAAAAAAAGGTTTTCTTTTATTTGTACCTGTGGAGGTAGTCGTGCTTATTTCATCCATCTGGTCAGTCGCATCCATACATGCACGTACTTGCTAATACCCTTTGGAAAGGTATAAATCATCTTCTTCTCTCCCCAGCTATGGGTAAATAGCAGGGCAGACCGGGCTTTATAGACTTGGATATTAACTGGTCTACGGCAGAAAGAAATGGCAAAGTACTGCGGGGAAAATCTGTTTCATCAGGCATGTATCGTAAAATACATGATCACCTAAGCTTGTATCCCGCATGGCACATAACTGATTGATATTCACTTGCGCGTAAATACTCTTGAGAAAGGTATGAATCCTCTTCTTTTTCCCTCTAGCTGTGGGTAATTAGCAGGTCAGACCGGGTTCTATAGCTTTGGATATCGACTGGTATACCGCAGAAAGAAATGGCAACTTACTGCGGGGGGAAAAAAAAAAATCGGCCTAAGAGTGTATCACGCATGGCAGATTAAGACTGAAGGTAGTCTTTATTAAAGTAGTACAAAAGCACTGCATCAAAATAATTAATATAACACTGGCATCTTACTGCGTGAAAAAAAATCTGCCCCGTCAGTAATGTATCGAAAGATACATGATCGCCTAAGCGTGTATCACGCATGGAACATAACTGAAGGTATTCTTTATTACAGTACAGTGTAACCCGGATATAAGAGAGTTGTCGGGACCGGAGAAGAAGTCTCTTATATCCGGGTTTCTCTTATATCCGGGTTTCTCTTATATCCGGGTTTCTCTTATATACGGGTTTGGTCTATTTTATATACATTAACACAGGCTCTAATTTGGGACCAGAGAAAATCTCTCTTATATCCGGGTTTCTCTTATATCCGAGTCTCTTATATCCGGGTTACACTGTAGTACATAAGCCCCGCATCAAAATAATTAATATAACACCGAATTAGAGTCGGTATCATGGTTTCAATGTAAACTCCATAATCACTTTATTAGGTGAACATAGGCGATCATCTCTCTCCACAACTTCCTGTCCCTTGGAACTCTTAATAAACGTTGTCTTTCTGTTATTTTTCTTAAGCCTTGTTTGGTCATATATTTACCCAAGTTGAAGGATTATGGTAGCATTCACCAACTTAAACAAGGAGACTGTCCAGAATAGTTACAGGAGATTCCGAACTCATCTGTAGTCCGTGGTTGAAGCCAATGGCGGTTTCATTGAATAAATTAACTCTTGAGAATTTCAAGATCTTTTTTCTGTAATTTTGGTAAATATGTTTTAAAATGAGATCTCATTGTTATTTTCATTTTTGCATAATTTAGACGGCAATTTATCAAACGCACCCTATATATGTGTGTATGTGCGTGTGTTTGTTTGTATGTGCGTGTGTGAAAAAAAGCACACGCTCAGTGAAAAAAGAAAACTCATGACATCGTGCTTTTCAAACTTATAATAGAAATAAAATGAAAATAATATATATATATATATATATATATATATATATATATATATATATATATATATATATCAGAGAAATTAAAATCTTTTGATCTATATTTAAGAACATAGATCGCTCGCATTGTGGTAAGTGGTACAGTCGGTAAACATGGCGCCCAACAGTAGTCAGTGTTGTATTTTTACACCTGTGGCCCCTAGATGCTTTGATGTATTACCGACGTAGGTCGAATTGAATGCAACTGTGTGGGTTGGGGCAAAATGTTTCAGACACGCGGGAACCATGTTCGACACTTGTCACACATCCGACAGGAGAGACTTCAAAAGAGAAATGTTCTAAGTGAAACTGAAGGGGTTGGAAATAGCTAGGCGGGTGGAATGAGTGAAGAAGATGGTAAGTAATAGTAGCAACAGAAGAAAAAGTAGGAATATTTACTCAGCTGAGCTTAGCCTCATACATTCGTCGGGTATTCTGTGGGAATTGAACTCATAACACTAGCAACTCATATGTGAAACGAGCTGAACACCATCCACTAAACCATCCATCTATCTCAGTCTGTAATATATATATATATATATATATATATATCTATCTATCTATCTATCTATCTCATTCTGTTCATATCTCTCTCTCTCTGTATCTTTCACTCTCTCTATCTATCTATTTCATTCTGTTCATATCTATCTATATCATTCTGTTAATATCTATCTATCTATATATATATTTCATTCTGTTAATATCTATCTCAATCTGTTCATATCTATCTATCTCATTCTCCTCATATCTGCCTATATCATTCTGTTAATATCTATCTATCTATCTATCTATATATATATATATATATATATATATATATATATATATATCATTCTGTTCATATCTGTCTATCTATCTTATTCTGTTCATATCTCTCTCTCTCTCTCTCTCTCTCTCTATATATATATATATATATATATATATATATATATATATATATTCCATTCTGTTCATATCTATCTATCTATCTATCTATCTATCTATATCATTCTCTTAATATCTATCTATATCATTCTGTTAATATCTATCTATCTATCTATCTATCTATCTATCTATCTATCTATCTCTCATTCTGTTCACATTTATCTCTCTCTCTATCTCTATCTCTCTCATCTATTTCATTCTGTTAATATCTATCTCAATCAGTTCATATCTATCTATCTCATTCTGTTCATATCTGTCTATATCATTCTGTTATTATCTATCTATCTCTCTATCTATCTATCTATATATATATCTATATATATATATATATATATATATATATATATCATTCTGTTCATATCTATCTATCTATCTTATTCTGTTCATATCTATCTATATATATATATATATATATATACATTTCATTCTGTTCATATCCATCAATCTGTATCATTCTGTTAATATTCATCTATCTCATTCTGTTCATATCTCTCTCTCTCTCTCTCTCTCTCTCTCTCTATATATATATATATATATATCTATTTCATTCTGTTCATATCTATCTACATCATTCTGTTTATATCTATCTATCTATCTATATATATATCTATTTCATTCTATTAATATCTATCTCAATCAGTTCATATCTATCTATCTATCTATCTATCTATCTATCTATCTATTTATCAGGTCGCATCGGTAATTCTACCAACAACTATCTAGTTTATAATTGTTTTCATTTTATGTTACTTTTTTTATATTCACCACTGAATTTAGTTGAATTTGTAGAGAAGGAGACTATATTGAAAAGTAATTATTATTTAAAAAAAAAAAGGGGAAAATAAAAAACATCTCCATCATCATTCTCCTGTCTTAACGACATGTGTACGCCATTAAGTTGTAAAATCTTGTCGCATTTTTGACATGTTTACTTTCAGAGTACTTTTCCAGTACTTAAAGGCTTACGGTCACATCAGGTTGACATACCAGTATGATTACCTAAGCAAACAACATCGAACTTGGTCAATAAGTTAATAGATGACCCCTAGGATATACCAGGTGCTGTAAGCTTGGATATACGGGACGGGTATGATGGAAATGTCTCGAAATTGTTAATAGGAGTTGGCTTGTGCCTTTTATATACACTTACCTACAAATAGCCTCGGGAAATATATGAATCGACTTCTTCGCTCACCCCAATGTGGGTTAAATAGTAATACTTTTATAACTAAATTGTTATTATCTCAATAATAAAAATTCTAATAATCTAAAATATTTTGTAGCTAAATAACCAGGAAATGGTTGATAAACCGTAGAGAACGGATCAATCCAATAATTAACCTAAAATAAACATTTATTTTTGTATTCTGATATTTTTTCCTTTTGTTCTGTTGATTACTTAATATCTGTTTTAGTATACCTACGGACGATAATGGTTATGGCCCCATTCGCATAAATACAATAGTAAATACTGTATGTTGGTCTGCAGGCGAAGATTCGTCTCCAACTGTACTGGTCAAACTCTCTGCTTCCGGGTAAAGAGGATCCCCAAGCGAGAAGGGCAGATTCCCCTCTCGGTAAACAGCTAACCGACCCCGTTTTATACGGCTTCTACGGGAAAATGTTAGCCGGGCCTACGAGATCGGATACCTCACATTAAAATCGGCCTTATGCCACATCTGATCGCGTGGGACGGTTGGTAGATATCCTGCAGGTGGAGATTCGTCTCCAGCTGAGCTGGTCATATTCTTTGCCTCCGGGCTGAGAGGATCCCCAGACGAGGCTCTACGAAGGGCAGAGTTTCCTTTCGAGAAACAGCTACCCGACCCGTTTTATACGGGGTCTTTGGGGAATTTTTGGCCGAGGCTACGTGTTCGGATACCGTACATTAAATTCAACCTTGTACCACATCTGACCAAGTGGGGCAGTTGGTAGATATCCTGCAGTTGGAGATTCATTGTGGCATTCCCTTGACTCACTTCTAGCAGTTGACTACTTCTACGCTCCGCTGGCGAATCTTATATGTCTTGTTATTGTCCTCAGTATTATCGTTCATTACCAACTTTCGTGCGATTATTCTATTCAGTAACCTTCCCTAGATTACAACATTATCGGAACGAGGGAATTTAGCATTTCTTTTATCCTTTTAAAATGAGTTTAGATCAGAAGCATATCATACATTCTTCGTCGTATGATTACACAAAGGGCTCTTTAGCAATGGATGCCGCAAGAAATATTCACTCTACGGCAATGAAGCATTAAATGTTCGAGCATTCCAATGATGGTTTGAACAATTTCAATCGGATTAGTTTTCTCGAGGACTCAGCGGTGTAGACAAACAAGTTCTGTCAATATTGAGTTTCTTCAAACCGTAGTTGAAGAAAACCTTAAGCAAACTTGGTAAGATTTAACAAGACAGTTCAATATAAGTCATACTTCGATCATTAAACACCTTCGTCACTAGGTCTATCATCATCTGACTGCTTCTCCGCTTAAACAACGAGTTACCCTCAGCCTGTATGCGAAAAGTAGACTTGCTATCGAAAATTCCTGGGCAGAATTAATACCAGTGATGAAGAATGAGTTCTCTGAAAATGTATCCAGATAAAATGACAATGTCTAGCACTCATTAAAGTCCATCCCCAAACAAAGCTTACATAACTGTCATATTATCTCTTTCGGTGGTGTATCGCCTATCCTGAAAAGCTAAACTTAAAAGAAGCCGTTAATGCGGTGAGTTTTTTTTTTTTTTTGTCAAAAGGAAGCTTTAAATGAACATTTGCCGAAAATTGATTACCGTTGGTAAATTGTAAAAGCCTGTGGCTCTTACACGATAATGCGAGAAATTTCTCACATTAAAAGATCACAATGAAAATTTCAAAATCAGTCAAACATGCAGACATATATACTTAACCAAAAGCGAACTAGTTAAAATAAGTAAAACGATACTAGAAGGAATTAATACAGAGCTAAAAAAAAAAGAAGTTAGGAGTAAATCAGTGGAAAAATACAAAACACAACTACAACCTGGTTCCGCAACTTAAAAGAAAACAATTGCCAATTAATAAAACTACACATAAAAGAATTCTATCCTTCAATAACAGAACCCATGCTATATAACGCCATTGTTGTGAATTATAATATTTATTGTAATGTTTTTAGTGAAATTTATGTATGTATACATTTAGGAAAAACCTAATTATTTTGGATGGACTCGTTTGGCTAGGGGAGAGGTGGTTCACCCCTGGTTAATTATAAAAGATGTGTAATTGGACTAATCAGGAGTTCTAGCAAGTAGACATGACTGAAGGTTGTTCTGCTCTAGTGCAACCAAGTTGACAATGACTTATCGTGCTGGAGAAACTAAATGCATTAAAGATATCACATTAGCTCAACAACAAATAATAATAAACACAAACGAAATCGATATCGCTAAACACTCCTTTAAATAACTACTATTCGACAATGAAGATGCATGGATAAAGAAAGAAGGGATCGTTGACACTACAATGGGAAACTTTGACGGTGCGTCGAACTCGTAGGTATATATTTACTACATGAACTAACTAAAATAATAGCTAGAAATTATACAGGACTCCACAGGTACGACTGTCTAAACTATAACAAACAAAACATAGACAAAACTAGAAAATAAATAATAAATATTTTCAAAATTATGGATTCGACATAGACAAAAAATCTAACCTCAACGAAGTAGATTTTCTAGATGTCACCTTTAACCTAAGAAAAGGTGCATACAAACCATACAGAAAACTCAGTAATAAACCACTGTATATACACACAACTTCCAATCACCCGCCATCTATAATCAAGCAGATACCAAAATCAATTAGCCACAGGCTTTCCAACAATTCTTTCAATGAAACTATAGTCAACGAAACTGAGAAAGACTATGAAACAGACCTAGAAGATAGTGCTTTAACAGTAACACTCACATATGCACCACGGTGGAAGAGAAACATCAATAGTTCAACCCACCGCACAATAAAAACGTAAAAACAAAAGTAGGAAAAACATTCATCAAACTCGTACGCAAACACTCCCAGAATCTTCACAAAATATTCAACAAAACACAGAAAAGATCAGGTACAGTTTTACCGAGAACATGACATAAATAATGAAAAGCACAATAGGAAAAAGATCAACGAACCACCCGAAAAAATTAAACCCACGTGTAACTGCAGAATAAAGAACGAATGACCCTTAAACATAAATTGCTTAAAAAACAATGCAATAAACCAAGCTTTGGTAAAATCATCATATAACGAAGAAAATATACTTAACTGAAAGGTTCTGGAAACAAAGAAACCACGCACACAAAACATCTTTTACAAATAGTAAATACGCGAACAACACAATGCATTCCAAGTATATCTGGGAAATTAAAAACAAAAAGCAAATCACATCAAAAATATCATGGAAAATAATGGTGAGAACACTAGCCTACAACAATCAGTAGTTGTCCATGTGTGGAAGTATGTCACTATACATCTACGGGTGGATAGATGCTTATTTTTTATATTTTTAAACGGACTACGCCGAACCTCGTCAAAAAGCATTTTGGAATGATGACAGATTCTAATCAGGCATGAATTAATAAGGTTCAATCCAACTTCGATACTAAAATCTCAGGATCTGAAAATTAGTAATGTCTTTAACATCTATCCTGTTAATTAGAGCGTAAGGTGTATGCAAAATGAAAAAGCCTTGTCTCTGAATCTATCTTCAAGAAGTAGACGATATTGACTTTCAAAAGATGCCATTTTCTTTATTTGTGATTGATCATGCATTTTTGAGAAATACGATAGAATGGTTTCCGGTTATTGTATCCACGTTTTGGATATAGATTTGCTGACATCTAAAACTAATTGGGTCGTTCTAACTTACTGCGGAGTAAAGAGGCAGAAGGATGTTCATCCCAATGGCATTTGTGTGAAAGTAAATGTAAGAGATTTAAAGTCATTTCTAATTAACTTTGTGCCCAAATTATTCTTACATAACAGTTACTTTGAAATACATAAAGAAATATAAACAAAAGCAAACTAATAGTAAACCTTTACTATCACACAGTCTCTCTTAACGATCTAATGCGCATGATCAATTACAACCTTACTTCACCATCATTGGTCAGTTAAATACTTAGAGAGCATAGAATAATTGTTCGGAATGAGAATGGTGTAAGGGTAAAATATTATGTAAATAATCTTTACTTGCATGTGACATTTCTGTCTGCATATAATCCAATATAAATACAAGCATTTGTGACATGCCAAAATGTGCCAGTCGTAGAATAGGAATACTTTTAATATATATATATATATATATATATATATATATATATATATATAGAGAGAGAGAGAGAGAGAGAGAGAGAGAGAGAGAGAGAGAGAGAGAGAGAGAAAGAGAGAGAGAGAGATAGTGGGGGAGAGAGAGAGAGAGAGATGAAATTTAACAGAGAGAAGTTCTCTAAATTAAATTAAATTTCAATCCCCCACCTTCTCTCGTCTGTTACCCCTCTCTATAGCTCTAACATACGTCCCACACTCTCACACTTACACTCTCACACTTACACTCTCTCTAAAATTTATTTTTTATTCCCGAAGTTGTTTTTTCTGTTTTCTTTTTGAATTTGTAGGTCTGATGAATTGAATCGTATTTACGATTCCAATGGAATAAATTATGACCATGGAATATTAGTGTTTAAACCTTTTTTATATATATATATATATATATATATATATATATATATATATATATATATATAAAAATATATATTAAAATATATATTAAATATATATATATATATTAAAAATATATATTAAAATATTTTTGTATATTTGTTTTTATTTTATTTCATTTTGTTTATCCTTTTCAGTTTTCGATTTTAAAGTAACGTAGTAAAAACAGGACATACTTTTAGAGACAAGGCTTTTCAAAAATAATTCATTTTGCATAGACCTTACGCTCAAATTAACAGGATTGATGTTAAAGACATTACTTCTTTTCAGATCTTAAGAATTTTAGTATCGAAATAGGATTATACCTTGTTAATTCATGTTTGATTAGAATCTGTTGTCAATCCGAATAATTTTTGGCAACGTTCGACGCTGTCCGTTTAGAAATATAAAAATTAAACATCTGTCCACTCGTAGATGCATCGGGACATACTTCACACCCATGGGCAACAATGAATTTGGTATTTAATATGATAAATCAAGTTAAACACAAATTAGGATCATTCGTTTTTTCTTTGTTACTTATCGAATTTCCTATTATTATATAAGATAGGTTGGGCAATAAAATTTGTACTTATCAAAAAGACTAAAGAGAAAATACGAATAAATACCTGTTCAATAATAAATTTGTTAAAAACGCATGTATCATCAATTAGATTTAATTTGCTAGTCTGACAGCTGATCGGGAAACTTTTACAAAGACACAAAAAATGAGTACTTTGTGTACAAAAATAAATACTAAATAACGGATATATTTTTTAAGAAAAGGTATTTTTTTAAAAATAAATACCGTTACAATAAAATAGCAAACATTTATAAATTAAGAAAAATGTCGGAGTTCAAGAATAAACACGCCAATACTAAGAAAAATAATGTTTAACATTGGGGATTTTATTTAAACAAAAAAATATTGTGATGTTTGCAACAAAAATATCTGGTATAAGCAATTCAAGGAAAAGGCCATTTAAATAAAAAAAAAACAAAGCATAAGACTTAAGCCTTCGAGGTGTAACGGTTTTAACTTCAGTACTCTGCTTAGCGTTTGGAATGCTTCCTTGGCAAACCCAATACGCCTTCAGATCTCAGTGACGCACTGCCTGTCCTCAGTTATTTACATTTCCCATGTATTTAAATTTACTCAATTGTTTGATTTTGGTATCTCCGATTTCCAGTTCGCTTTTTGGGCTCAGCCTTGTGCTAACAATCATGCATTCTGTCTTCTTGCAGTTGATGTTTAACTTACATAGTAAATTGGATTTAAAATGTAACTTTTTTTTATTTCTATCTCTCTCTCTCTTCTCTCTCTCTCTTATATATATATATATATATATATATATATATATATATATATATATATATTATAAATTAATTCATTTAAAATATGTTTTTTCCGCTACATAGTTCTAACCATGTTTCAAAAATGAAAGCTAAAAGCCCCGAATTTAATTTTGTAATTAAATTAAAGACATTAGTTCCATTTCATCCTCAAGCGAATTTTGGAGTAACTTTTAAAATCACTGGGTTTTAAATACACAGCTAAAACAAAAGTCATGTTTCCAAGGTTACAGACAAATCTATTTTTCTAGACAGGGGTGTCTAGGTGTTCAATATGTCTATATTTTAATGTATCAGTTATTGTTACTTTTGGTAGTGGGTAGGGGTGTACTGTTCTTTCTTTTTTATTATATATATATATATATATATATATATATATATATATATATATATATATATATATATGTATATATATTTGTGTATTTAGGAAGCAAATTCTCTTTTAGGCATGTCTGATTGAATAAATTACAGACATTATGCATGCTAATTTTTAACAAAATCCGTTCATACTCATGGATAACCTTCCGTATTGATGTCAAAGGATGAGAGAAATGTGCTATAGCTGTTTAAATTTCTTCTATTTTCATTTTGCCAAGTACTTTCGATCTTCTTCCAAGATCATCTTCAGGGGTGCAAATAATACAAAACTATATGTTGTTCATTAGTACAAGTATTTATATAAAGTTGTGCGTTGTTATCCATTATCTTAATTTTTATCATTATGCTTTTAAATGCAAAACGGTTGACAATGTGCCGAGAGTTCTTTAGAACGTGAAAAAATTATCCAGTATGGAATTGTTTTCTCTCTAGGTTATAATGTCATGGTCATGCTCACATTAAAGCGTGAAAAAACTGTTCCTTTATAGGCATTTCAGAACATTACTGCAGTATTCATAGTAGATTCTCTTTAGTGCCTGCTTTAATTATTTAATATAAATTACTTCTATGATCTGTAATCTAATTTTGTTGTTTTCATGGTGTACGATAGTTATGCTGTCGATTAGTAATTTTTTATATTGTGAATGTGGACAGAAATGTTGTTGTAGATGTCTCGCAATGGACGAATGGTCAGATATGTGCAGTGTAAGCCTTCTTGTTAGTGTATTTGTCGTATACCCAACATATATATTTGTTTTTTTTTGTCGGAGATACATTCTCCCAAGGGACATTTGAATTGCTATATAATGCTGGTGTTATGTAATACATCAGTTAGTCGGGAGGAGTTATTGCGAACAATTAAATTGGTTGTATTGTTTTTTTTTATAATATATGATTAATTTTATTTTTCTATTAGAATACATAGAAGATATGTTAGTATAAATAAGATTCTTTATGATTTTTCACCCTGTTTGAAGTTAGCATGCATCTGGTTACAATATAGTAGAGTTATATATTTAGTTTTCTTTGGGAAGTACTATATTCTATTTGACGTGTTTGAGTTTATATATATATATATATATATATATATATATATATATATATATATATATATATATCGTCTTATTTGTTAATCATTTCTTAGGAAATGAAAATAAAAGAAATTTAAACAGCTACAGCACATCTCTATCTCATGGAACAAATACATTGTGTTAATTGCTTCGTCCACCGCGAGGAAAGTTGGCTCTCTGTGCCGCGCCAGGAAATTTTTCTCTCCAGAATCGACACTTCAAATATACAAATCAACCATTCGCCCTTGCATGGAGTATTGCTCCATATATGGTCTGGGGCACCTTCTGTTTACCTCGGAGTTCTTGACAAGATCCAGAGGCGGATGTGTAATATAATTGGCCCTGATCTGGCATCTAGTCTACAGTTACCCTCTCACAGATGCACCGTCTTTTTTACAAATATTTTCAGCATAATTGCTCCGATGAGCTGCTTTCACTGGTTCCCAGACTTCATGAATTCAAGCGCCCTACGAGGCTGGCATCCCGCTCCCACCCCTACACTGTAGAAACTTTTAAATGTAGCCGTCTCTTCTACTCCAATAGCTTCATACCTCGCACCTCTCGCCTGTGGAACACCCTTCCCAATTACTGTTTCCCTGAGAGCTATAATCTCCAACTATTCAAATGTAATGTCAATCGACATCTAGAGTTACCTTGATCTACCCACTATCCTTCTCCTCATCCTTTCTTCTATCACCCCTATCTGCTCTCGCTCCAAACCTTCTGCAACCCCCTGCATCCTAGTGGCTTCACGCTTTGCTCGGGGCGTAATGCTTAAAAAAAATCCTTTAACATCAATGCATGAAAAGTTTTACTGAGCATGCACGGATTTTCTTAAAAATAAATAATTTCTGTAATTTATTTAGTCATATATATATATATATACATTAACTGAGAATTCATTTGTCAGGTGTGCTTTCCGTTGTCTAATTGATATGACAAATTAAAAAAAAATAGTACACAGGGGTTTTCTTGATTGGGAAAATCAAATTAGGTTCGAGCTCTGAGGGTGGCACACTTTAGATACTAACCAGGCTCGCCGTTACTTAATTTCGGTGATCGTACGGGAAATAGTGTTTCAAGTAGATGTAGTTTGGGTCGGATAGAAAATAGAAAAATCTTTATTGCAGCAAGACATTATATACTGACGATAACATTCACTTACACAAAGAAAATTCAGCAGCCATTTTTCGCCATCTTGTTTTTTTTTTTTAAATATCCTATTCCCATATGAATTATTCACAGGCAGAATATATCAGCCAAACGTTATGGTAGCACATCATCAAAACAAATTCAGCTGTCCGAAAATGCTTTGATTGGAAATTAATTCTCGACGCTGAAGACAATCTTGTTTTAAAAATACATTCACTTTTACAATATTCTTGTTTTTCATTTTAGATATCTATTTTTTTTTATTCCAATTGACTTTCCTTGTTACATAAGTTTTTGTTAAAATCAAGTTTCTTTCCTTTTCATTCTGTCCTCATCGGCTTTCATTGTTCCTCTCTTTTTTGCTCTTTTTCTGCTTGTTTATACCAATTCCTCTCACTTTCGCTCAAATACACCCCTCATTTGTTTATCAATTATTAAACTTCAAAATCTTAATTCCTTTTCCCCATGTTTATCAACTTCTCTTCCTTTTCCTCCATTTTGTTCTTCCGTTTCTACTCCCGTTAAACTATAATGGATCCATTCATGCTGGCAATCTACTGTTTCCGTTTCCTGCATCTTACGAGCACTTCCTTCAATTTTATTCTGTGATTGAATTGTTCTCAATCCTCGGGCGATCTCTTGCATTCGTGCGCGTCGTTTGAAAATAGTTCAACAAATCTGGGTTTATTCCGAGCGGAAGTGAAGCGTACACTATTTTAGTATGCGCATGCGCTCGTTTTGTTTTACTTTATTTTTTTAGTGAAAAAACAAAAAGGAAAACGGGGAAAAAAGGTGAAAATTTGAAAGTTTCATTATAATGAAAACCATTAAAATGTTGCCACAAAACGTGTTAATGTGGTTGTATGCATCTATGCTTTCACAGATACTATTTATAATTAATTAACCTTGCTACAAGTCTGCATAAAAATGCTACAATTAACAGTAAAAAAAATAATCGTTCTAATCAACTGCGCCAAATATAATCGAATAGGTTTTCCCTGAAACAGAATATTATATTTCTGAAGATAACTCTACTTTAAAAACACATATGCAAATACGTATGCTCTAATAACAGTCTACAGACATCTACACAGAAACGAATATAAAAGTGAATGTATTCGAAAGTCTGCGAATATCTCCCCACCTTTTTTTTTTATTAATTTTTAAGTTAATGATAGAATAAGTTCATGGTGACAATAACGACAATAAAAAAAAAATACTTAGAAATTCCACTATTGCATCGTTAAGTATTTGAGCTGAACAACTTTAACGAAATATTGAAAAAAAAAACATTATAAATATGAATGCTGGTCGTTATGCTAAGAAATAAGGGGATACAAATGAAAAGATTTGAAATCAATATTTTTTTTCATTTCAATGAAACAGACGTTAAAAACTTAGATATATCTTTATTTCTTTCGTTCCTTTTCTTACTAAAACCAAGTAGCGTCTCTGTCTTTTCCATTTTTCCAAGCGATCGAAACGGAATTGTCCATTATTTATGTGCTATTGACAGGACTTAACAGTCGGGGTATGTAAAAGAGTACAAGCAACATTATGATAAAAATATAATGTAAAATAAATTGGAGCCAATGAATTATAACATTTTATTGCAACGACATTTGGACACTAATTAGACAAAGAGTTCTTAAGAAACATAATAGTTTAAAAATGAATTGCCAATTCTGCAGACACATTCTTTTTATATATATTTCTTGGAATCTTCAAAGCCAATAATGAGCGAAAACTTCTCAAATTAAGGAATTGGTCTATAAGACGATATCGCTAACCGTCAACAAATGACTCACGCTTTCTTTGATATATTGTTTGCTAACTAAAAATAAAGATGTGCGAAATATTTTAATCGTTCTCAAGATGTTGGATATAAATACATGTGCAAGGCTGATTATCTAAACAGAAATAATTTCCACGCTACCAAAAATAAAATATTTGGAAAGAACCCCGCCTTCCCTACAAGAAAGAGAAGTGATAACAGTGAACTTGAAAGATCTATTCTACCTCCCCCACGCCAAAAAAACACCCATAAAAAAAAAACTTACATTATTTACATTATCCGGTCTGTTATCCTCATCTTCAATACCATATTCACAACGTTTCGGATGTTGTACGCTCCGGTCTTCTTCAGATGCTTGAAATTTCGAAACGAACTCTTTATTTCGTCCACCGAGGTAGATTGTTCTACTACCGTGCCTCTTCCAGATGTCCCAGTTATTTCCCTTGAACTTGGTTCACCACTGCTGTGGCCTGGTATTGAACACGCAACTCTTTGGGCCTAGCCACTGGATCTAACCAAAGTCTTTATCTACTGGGCCATATGTCCTTGAGGGCATCGGTGTATGAATGTTTATGAACCAAACTTGGACAGTTGAGTTAAAGGAAAATAACTAAGACACCCGGAAGAGGCATGGCCCGTGGAACTAGAAAAAGTTACCCCCGGTGGACGAAATAAAGTGTTCAGGTCAAAATTCCAATTACCTGGAGAAAGCCGGGGTGTACAACGGCCGAAACCATGTTAATATGATTATGAAAATGAGGATAACAGTCCGAATAATATAAATAATGTAAATAATCATAATATCTCATCTCAAATATATAGACAGATAAAAAAAAATCTGTTTTAAGAATATGTTTGAGCGAATGTCAATAAATACAAACGCGTGAAGAGAATTTGGAGCCGGAGACTGAGACAGAGACAAAAGAGAGACGACAGAGAGTTCGTCCCAGCCACCGGTCGCGATACACACCACGTGACTGCCTGCCGAAGAGAACAACCCAACTTCAACCTTGTGCCGAACTTTACCAAAACAGTAACCCAAACTTTACCAAGTCAACAATAATATCACTTCCGATTTAGACGCAGGTTGGGCTGATAATTAATTGCATGCGAACTCTGATATAACTAATTATTGTACGAAGGACTGATATAAAGACAGTATTTACATTTTCTTCAATTTATTCGAGTGTTATTTTTTTTCCTGTACGTCTTGGCCCTGCTTGGATCATCCCAACACGAAGATACCTGAGACGATTCGATCTTGGCCTCCTTATGATCAAACTCAAATCGCAACGTGGGATAAGGAAGATCTGGGATTGATGTGATCGTCATCGATCAGCCGAAGTTTCGGAAGTCTTATACGACTGAGGAGGGTATTGTACGATTACATCGAGACATTTGACCACCCAACACTGCTAATCTAATAGCAGGAAAAATTCGCAGTAAAGATGTGAGAATCAAGTTTAAATTGGCTTCTCCATTTATAATATTTTTGCCTCAATTTTAGAACAAGCTTCTTTATTTTGATTACCTTTTTTTTAATGATTTTAGTTTCCATTTTTGTTTTTGTTTTGCTACCTTTCAAAGGTTCAAATATAAAAGACATGAATTTGTCAGTTTGGTTCTGAGCTATATATAATTACTATTGCCATATTGCGTATAATTGCATATTTAAAACTCAAAATCGTTTCCGGCTTTTCTATTTCTTTCCATTTTGATGATAAAGGTGACATTACAGGACGATGTAAGGAGCTAGTCGAAGTGGAAATTAAAATATTAATTTTTTTTTTCAATAATAGCTTAAAAGCGGATGTGGGACTCAGCATTATCATACTTCAAGGACAGCAAATATTTTTAGTTTCATCTTAATTAAGGGTGAATGAAAATAATCAACCATCGCATGGCAGACTTGAAATATTAAAAAACTAGCATAATCACACTGATTTAAACAAAATATTATTAATGTAATATATATATATATATATATATATATATATATATATATATATATATATACTAGCAGCATGGCCTTATGTTGCTCGTGCTTGATTCAAAAATCGTACGACTCATACAACAATCGCTATCCTTGACTTAAAAAATATTTTTGCCCTTCCTTGCCTTTAAAGGAGTGCCCTTTGCCGTGCTGATGTTGCTACATGCCTTACTTCTTGCCTATCTCACACTGCGAAATTTTTTCTAAGCTCTATACTAAACATTAAATCTGTTACGAAAAAAGAACTAAATAAAATGAACACAAAACGATCAGCTTTAAAAAAGGACTCGTAACTGGAAAAACCGAATCAAAAAAGAATGTTAACAACAAATACATTTTCACACCCAACCCAGTTCTGCGGAATCAGAATCAACGTTGAGTTTAAGCAAGCGAATGAGCCAATTGGAGTAAAGTGCAATGCAGATTTAAATTTTTCCCACTTGTGACGAATGCAGCTATCGATTTTTTAACATTCGTGTCAGTCAGCTGTTGGCTCTCACGCTGGCCATTAGAATCTTCCTGCCTATTCGTGGCAGCCAGCTACTGGCTCTCACTCTGGCCGGTAGAAAATGGCCACAAACTACATGAAAACTGTCATAGAAGTATGAAAAAATAGATTATTTCCACTATCTATGGGAGTTGGGAAATGCAACGTCGGTCTTGGCCTTTCCGCTGACTTGGAGCATGTGCATGTAAATTCTGGTGCAAATGCGTCGAAAATTGCGGCCGTGCATTCGTTACACACACACACACACACACACACACACACACACACACACATCTTGCCTTTTATAGATATAAAATCCATCAGGTCAGTTTATAATTTATTAAGTGGACTTCAAACGTCCATCTCTTCAGACCAGTTTTTCATAAATAAATGGAGTTCAATTTATTCAGACACAAGAAAAAGAAAAAAAAGATGACAAAGAAAAGAGAAAAAAGTAAACTTTTTCTTTTTTTCGTAGCCTATATAATCCACTGTTATGTTCGATCTATATGGTAAATGAATAATTGTGTTTAAGCATTGACTAGCATGAAGAATATATTGAAATAGAATTTGGACACTTCGACGTGGTGTAATGGTTAGCAAGCATGTCTTGTTGGATCAGTTATGACTGAGTAGTGAGTTCGATCCTCACTGGGGTTCTTCATGCTTTCGGCTTTGTTCTACATCTAAGCTACGCTTAGGAAATCGGTATATTGAAATATACTTGTGTCTTGTGTAAAATATAAAAATATGCTGCATACTTGTATATGCCTACGTCTGTCACTCGCACACACACACATATATATGTGTGTATTTCCTCATAAATCTTAATTTCACATACAGTTGTGTGGCATTTCCATTGTTTGTTTACTGTTTCCTGCCCTTGTGGCATTTAATTCTTCTAATTTGTTTAAGCACCATCGCCGCCATTATAAATTACCAACACCGGAAATGTCGCTGAATGACATCCGGGAAATTATTTTATTTTATGATTTTTTTTTTTTTTTTACTTTTAGTGAAACCTTAAATTGGCATCGAATCCTATGTATTTCGGAGTTATTTTAGATCGAAGATTTCAAAAATTTGTAAAGGGTTTATGAATTAATCAAAACTCTCCATATCCTCCATTTGTACATGACATGAAAAAAAAAAAACCGAAGAAAAAAAACCGAAAAAAAACCGCAAATGAAGCGCATTATCATTGAAAAACTCTGATAAAAATCATTTTCTGCTTATTAAAAAATGATCGATATGTATCGATAAAGTTTGTGTAATAATTTTCGTTTATCATTTCCGTAAATTCCGCTAAGGAACATATGTAAAAAGGATTCGACATATGAAGGCTTGGCATACTATCGTGATGAGTTAACGACATTAAATGCACCTTGGACTGGTATGTAAGGGATGGAGTTATATCTTGTGCCAATAAGTGAAATCATCTTTTATAAGACAATGTTTTTACCAAAAGAATTGTTATGTCAACTATGATGGTAATATTTTAAGGATATAATTATGCAGATTTTCGTTTATCATTTCCGTAAATTCCGCTAAGCAACAAACTTAAAAAAGATTCGACATATGAAGGTTTGGCATACTATCGTGATGAGTTAACGTCATTACATGAACCTTGGACTGGTATGTAAGGGATGGAGTTATATCTTGTGCTAATATGTCAAATCTTATTTTATATCAATGTTTTTACCAAAAGAATTATTAAGTAAAAAATGTTGGTAATATTTTAAGGATATAATTATGCAGACAATAAAGTCCATGTGCCGCAACCTATAATATATATTCTTATTAAAATTACTTATAATGAGTTGATTTGGACGTATCAGGTTTATTAGGCCAACCAAGTGCAACATAAGCTTTAGTTATTTGTAAATATATGTCCATTAAACATGTATTTGATTAAAGCAAATCCCCTGATACCTGAATAACTTATTTTATTAATTTTATATTTTAAATGTTAATATGTGCGACTTGACATTGTACATTCATTAGTCTTTAAGACAAAGGTGTTTCTAAAATATACTGTCCTTCTGGATAGAATTTACCATAATTCGAGGCAATTCTTATTGAATTCTTTTAATCATTTACCCCAATCAAGTCACATAAAAGCCACTAAAACTCAAGGAGGTTACTGAGTGTTGAAGAATATGAGAAAGAATAGACACTAAGGAGAATTAACAAGAAAAGAACATGAATTAAAAAGACAGAAGACAACGACTGGTAATGAACTGAAGTTTTTGAAGATCAAAGTAGACTGGGAAGCAAGAAACTGGAAGGGAATTGCATAAGCTTGCTAGAGCAGAACATTTTAGAATAGAACTTACGGTTACATCTAGTCATTTAAATTGTAAAATAGTACTGTGCTTAAATTCCTAACGTCTAGGTGACATAGTCGAAATTTCTTCAAAACAATGACCATGAAAATATTTATAGAAAAGAAACAAGGAAGCTACATAACTGCAGTGAGAATGTTTCTGAAGCTGAGACTCCAAGGCCAAACCGATAATATTGCAGATTTTTCTTTGGATATTGTAAAGAATCTCTGTATACGAAGCAGAAGCAGAAACATCAGACCAGATGTGACTGCAATATTCAAAGCAATGAGGAATGGTAAACTTTAAAAAGCCGTAAAATAGGTTATGGCGAGAAAAAAAAGGTTAATTAAACAAGTGCACAAATCTCGACAATGGGAAAACTAGCATAGCATTACTGATAATATATGCATAATATTCACTTGCATATTAAGATATATGTTAAAGAACACATCTAATGGGCATAGAGTCTCAAAGTGGCCAAAAGATTTCTTGTGAAAGTTTTTAGATAGATGACTCTTCGCAAAGGTCTCCATCAAATGTCAAACAATATTGAATAGGCTATAGTGATGGCAACACAATTTGTTGGGACTCTCCAGAAAGCTTCTCTAAGCAATTCTGAATAAAAAAAATCAGGGTTCAGTTGGTTACGTCACGGGTTCTGTTAAGGCGCTGCAGCTGTTGTCATGATTTTAATAGAGGGGCCAATAGTATGTCGTTTGCTTCTTTATCCCTAAGGAAGTTAAAAAAAGAAAAAAAGAAGAAGACAGAACTGACCTACTGGTAATGCGTCTGTGTCTCCTGCGTTGAATATAGGCAAGATTTGAGCCAGTGTCATTTTTTTGTTACAGCAAAACATTCTAACGACGAGCACCCGTTATTAACGACTGCAATAATGTGAGCAATGTAAGGTGAGCAGTAATGGCTATTCGTTTATATTATATTAGAATCGTCAATCCATAAGATAAAATAAATAAGACTCTACAAAATTTCCCACAAAAAAAAAAAAAATGAGAACTTGAAAAACAAAATTTGATGGAACTATATAACACCTTAAATCGAAGAATATCAATGAAATCCTTCGTTGAGAAAATGCAATGACTAATCTGTCTGGATTGAGGAGGAAAGGTAGAGTAATAGATAACTTCTCAGATTGAGGAATCGGATACCAATCGAATCCTTTACATTCACTTACGTGCAAATACTGTTCGGAAAGGTATGGATCTTCTTCTTTTCCCCGAGCTATGGGTAAATAGCAGGACAGACCGGATTCTATAGCCTTGGATGGCAACTGGGCTACCGCGGAAAGAAATGGAAACCTAGTGCGGGAAAAAAAACTGCCTCGTCAGTCATGTATCGAAAGTTACATGATCGCCTAAGCGTGTATCACGCATGGCACATAACAGAACGTCAATAGAATAAAAACCTACTCACTTAAAAAAAAATACTTTTGTTATAGAAACCGCAATGATATCTTGCTGAAGGAATTCAAAGGCATAAAATATAATTTATATATATATATATATATATATATATATATATATATATATATATTGTCATCCACAGACAGACTGTTTCGCTGTATCACAGCTCCTCAGTGCTCTAGCCAGGATCGAAACCCGATTGAATTGGCGTCAGTATATATATATATATATAAATTAATTGATTTAAAATATGGTTATTTTCGCTACACAGTTCCAACCATGTTTCAAAAATAGAAGCTAAAAACCCCTTAATGCTCTGTAAATTTACATTGAGCACTATTTTGTAAAAATAAAATATCTATAAGAACACCGGATTTTATATCTTACTGTTCTTTCTTTTTATTTATATACATATATATATATATATATATATATATATATATATATATATATATACCGTGTAACCCAGATATAAGAGAGTTGTCGGGACCCGTGAAGAAGTCTTTTATATCCGGGTTTCTCTTATATCCGTGTTTGGTCTATTTTATATACATTAACTCAGGCTCTAATTTGGGACCAGAGACAATCTCTTTTATATCTGGGTTTCTCTTATATCCGGGTCTCTAATATCCGGGTTACACTGTATATATAATAAGAATTCATGTCATCTTGCCAAGACTTCCCTAGCCGGTGTTCGCACTGACTCACCAGATGTCTGAGCGCATGTTATATCGATCTTCGCATTTCCATAATATAGGTAACGATGTAATGAAGGTACGGCAACAACATCTCTTACTACATTTACATATTGTTAACCCATGAAATTTTAATGCGGTTTCGTTGAAGACACTGGAACAAGGAATGCAATATTTATGCACAGAATGATATCAGAAAGAGCAATGCAAAAGATTTTATTGCCTATGCTTTATAAATTATGCAACAGTGTTTTATAAAGAACATTACATAGAACCTTTATTGGAAGCAAACCACCTGGATACGGATACAAAATTAATTCGGTAAATATTAAAAATATAGAGAGGTGTATAAAACCAGGATGTTCCTTCTTATCACAGTACAGGAAACTACAAGAATTCCTACAAAGAGTAGTGAAGGAAAGCGAGAGAAAGAACTAAACAGCAAGAAGACGGAAGACATGATTCTTAGCAAAATGAACAGCCCCCAAAATTTGAATATCTGGGATGTGTTCTAACTGAGGACGAAAAGTGCGACATTCAGATAAAAAAAAAGATGCCTTCCAAAAGCTAAATAAAATATCAAGTAACTGGAAAATTTCGTCCTCCTATATAGCAATCAATGCTGAACAATCTTCTCACAGATGAAGATGTGGTTCCTCAGAATGATATTGAAAATACCATCGAGTGAACACGCGAGCAATGACGGTGTTTTAAAGAAAATGGAAACAAAAATGACACTTACACTTATGAAGAGACTGTTGAAATTTCTAGAAGACCTGAGAAAAGAGGGTTGGGTAAAATTGGTACTCACAGGATATATTAGAAGCAACAGAGAGAGAGAGAGAGAGAGAGAGAGAGAGTGAGTGAGTGAGGAAAAGAGCACATAATCTACCTAGCAAGCTTGTCTAAGTGGATGGCAGATCACGTTTTGGGAAAGGTAGAAGAAAGACAAAATTTATTAAGAGCTATAAAATACAAGGAATTGAGGAGAGACACGATCGGTCATCTCCCGAATGGACACAGTACATAGAAGAAGTGGGGTCTATCGATCTATCCATGTCTCTCTCTCTCTCTCTCTCTCTCTCTCTCTCTCTATATATATATATATATATATATATATATATATATATATATATATATATGAATATGAGAATGAGTAATCAGTGGTTTGATTTCGCATTCATTCGGGTTCATTTTAAATTCACTTATGCACAAATACTCCTAGGAAAATTATGAATCCTACTTGTAGAAGGACATCTGAATTTAAAACCTAAAATTATTAATCCTCTTTACTACAGGTTAAAGTGTAGGGCAGATTGGGCTCCTTAGCCTTTGTTGGCAATCAGTCTAGTAGAAAAACAACTGAATTTACAACCTGAATGTTCTGAATCATCCTTGTTATAGGTTAAATAGTAGGGCTGAATGGGCTCCTTAGCCTTGGAAGGTCTAGTAGAACGACAACTAACTTTAAAACCTGACTGAGTCGTTTGAGTGTTTTTGCATACTACTCAAAAGTACTCTGCTTTGCTTTGAATATATATATATATATATATATATATATATATATATATATATATATATATATATATATAAGATATCTCTGTGTGTGCGCACGCTCGTAGCTGTGTTTAATTTATCGTCTACGCAGCATGATCCTCCTTACATACTAATAGGATATTCCATTTTATGGTAACAAGAAATTTTACTCGTTACTATTACAGCGGAATATTTAGTTAATAAACAGTGAAACTTGATTATTAATTCTTTGCATTTTATTACTTTCGTTTTGGTAGCGCTGGCTAATTTAGTATTATTTCACCAGCAGAATTATTTTTTATATATTCTATAAGCAATTGTTACATGTATAAATCGTACACACGCTAAGCTTATTCAGACAATCCGAATATTCGAAATTTGAATAAAGTTTTCTCTTTCTTTTGAGTACGTTCATTTTTCCTAAGTTATTATCAAAGAAGTTTCGTATGTTAATAATGTTTTGTCTATATGTATACATTGTTTGTTTTTGCTATTGGTTTCGAGTGTCGTGTCTTTATAAATGAGAAATTGCTGCACAGATATTCCCTTATTTAAATTACACGAACAGCTACGAAGGAAACCAACTGTACAAACGTCAAAAGAAAAATCTCATTGAAAAACCAATTACAGTAGAAGAAGAAAAAAAACGAACTCAATATTCTCATAAAATAACTGAATGAGATCAACAACAAATAATCTAAAGCCAAAGTACAGCAATATAACCAAATTCAATAGAAATTCGGCGAAATCCTCGACAAGTAAAAAATCATACGAAAAAATTAAACAGTGTATATAAATTGAAAATGCACCTAACAAATTAGGATAACAACAATTTTGTTAAAAAAAATAATAATAATAACTGGCTGAACAAGAATCCCCCAACTTAGGACTTAATTACTACATTTCCTGAAAATAAAACCCATCTTTTTAAAAAATGCAAAAAAATATGTTCATATATAATAAAATTCCAATACTACAAACTAATAAGTTTGTGTACCCAGTGCCGGATTTACCTATAGTCTTAACAGGCTAGGAACTCAAAATCTAGGGGACATCCAGCCAAAGTGTATAATATTTTTGACACTGTGTTGAAACTTGAATAAAGCATGGAATAATAATAATACAACACAAAATGTACTTAAACAAAATGTATTGAAACAAGAAAGTATACACGATATTTACAAATAGTTTGGTATATTCTTGGGAAGACCGTTCCTGTAGAATGGGTTGACTTAGTCGCAGTCGGGCAGAGTCTCTGGGTTGGATCTCTTCTTCCTCCCCCGTCTTCCCGGTACCAACCATATTTATATGGTCGGTACTCCGCTAGGTAAATTAGGTGGATCCTACCACAACACATTGGCATATTTTTTTTTCTTACATACGCATTCATAATGTAATTTAGACTCAAAAAACCCCGTCAGTAATTTTAAGCACTTGTCATAATCCTCGGTTTAATTTATCATTCTCTCATTTATCTTTGCTCGTGACAATGGGGGTATTTCGAGGGACCTTCCAAATGGAATAGCCGAATGGCTCTCTTCATCTAAATCCCGCTGTACTTGTACCCAATTCAGTCAGTTATGTGCCACACGTGATAAACGCTTGGCGGATCATGTATTTTCCGATACATGAAAGACGAGGCAGAAGATTTTTTTTCCCGCAGTACTTTGTCATTTCTTTCTTCGGTAGACTGATTGCCAACCAAGCCTAAATAACCTCGTCTACCCTGCTATTTAACCTATAGCTAGGGGGGGAGAAGAGATGGATTCATACTTTTCCCAATGGTATTTATGCGTAAGTGAATATAACGGACTCGACTGGAATTCGAACTCACTTACTAGATCTATTAAAACATGTAGACATGAGTAAACAATACTTCCATCAGGACAAAATATACCAAGTGGAAAAAAAGAAAAACAACGAAATAACTCTGTCAAAGCAAAAATATTACAATTAGACTCGCTAATGAAACACCTACGACCGATTAGACAAAAACGACTACAAACCAAGACTTACAGACGTCTTAAATGATAAAACATTTAAAGATACACACAAAGTCTACTGATACTATTTTAAAACCTCATACTGTTAATAATGCGGAAATGGGATCTTTGAAAAAGAAAATCGTTTAATGCAAATCAGGTTATATATGGAGCGTCATTAAAACCAGTAATTTCATTAATTTCTACATTGATGATGTAACCTATCTTCAAAACAATCAACCAAGATCTAAAACCGTATCACAATACATTATAAATTATTAAAATACTAAATTATATAAAAATATGATAATATTTTCATATGATATGATACTATTATATATGATATATATGATAAATATATAATAATATTATATTATATAATTATATGATAACATATTATAATATACATATATATATATTACATATTCTCAAAAGCAATTAATCAATTAATGGCGAATTAGTGTCACTAGACGCAAAACATTCTTCAGCGTACGCTTGATTGAAGCAATAAGGGCATTGCAACTGAAATTGTTTAATAGCATCCGTCATTTCCACTTCCAAATATAAAAGAAAAAAAACACAAAAAAAATCTCAAGAAACTGCTGTTCTTGTTGCACAGCCAGTACACTATCGATTCGGTTAACTTTCAATTTAAACCAAAAGTAGTTCAATTAACTCTCATCTCACCAAAGAACTCTCATTTCACTCTCATCACAACAAAAATGGCACACAAGAAATTCGACAAATACTTAATATAGTAATGCAAAATTATGCATTTTAAGCTATAAAATGGGCAACAAATTAAAAGCGTTAATCAGAAAGAAGCAATAGCCCAGTATCAATAAATTTAAGTTAGTTAAGAAAAAAAGCATACTAAATATATTTAACCAATATTTAAAAAAAAACTAAAAAAAAAACAAAAAACGATAAGACTCTAGACAATTTCTCATGAAGAAGGAAAACTTAAAAAATCCACGGAAGCGTAAATAATTTTTATTCGATATCTACACGGACAAAAATAATACACAATACATAATTTTAGACACAGACTTAGGAAATGTGGCGCCAAAAAAGAAAGAATAAGTCACACCTCAAAACAATAATCGTGTTCTCCGTGCTATCTGTCTAACAAGGAAATCAGAATGAAGATCGGTCGAAAGTAGACGTCAAAATGTGTTAATTAGTTGGGCTTCCCTGCTAGTCTCGACCAATAACAACCTTACATTAGAACCACTGTAGGTTTTAGTGAAGACCATCCTTTTTCGAAACTTTGGACTGATACTGTATGTTAATATTGTCGTAACAGAATAAAATGAGCTTAGAATATTCGAACACTGTAATGTTCTTGAAATATTCAATTCGTTCATATTCATTTTCATTAGTTTTCGTTTTCCTTATACAGTTCGAAAATAAAATGAAGAATTGCAAATTACATAACGTCCAAATCTACAAAAAATATTTCCCTTTCAACGGGAGGTAACTGAATAATCACTTATCGCGTTTCTTTTCTGATTGAAGACTTAGAGATTCGAAAGACGAAAGGAAATTTCGGTGAGTGCTGTTTTTCTTTAGGCGACCGTACTTTTCGGGCTCTTTGATTCAATGTGGGTATCGAAAACATCCTATATCAGTGCCTGACTTTCGGACCGAACACGATGCATACCTATAGACTCAATCAAACGTATTTCAAAATAGAATATGAAAGACAAAAGCTTACAGAAAACATTGAAATTTAGGATCAAAGTCTTCCCGATACAAATAAAAATGTATCCCAGCTGGAAAAAATATAAGAATCTTAAAAAAAATAATCTTTCATTAGACTTTAAAATGAGGAATTGCTTCCCAAATGCGTTCAGCATATTTCTATAAAGATATACAGAGGAATAAATACGCATTATATATATTGTGGCTGTAATTTATTCAATTTAGTTCATTTCCATTGGTAAACGGTAATTTTCAACAACAATGAAGATTAGATGCGTAAAAGACCAATTGATGTGTGCTTCTAACATAAACATTTTCTGTAAGTTTGAACGCAGATATTCTACGAATTAATCGCGTTAGGTTATCTAATTTTTATTTATTTTTTTTTTAAAAGTTCAGATTATTTCACAAATCCACAAAGTATGAATATCATTTGCTTTACCAGCAGTAGCTTCGTCATATGAAACGCAGATTAAAAATCATGTTTAGGCCTGTGCTTCTGTTTCATAATTACTGACATTCAGTAAACTATTCAAAATGCAATGTCATTTCTGAACAAAAAGAAATAAAGCTTCATTTATTGCATGAAAAAACGGGAAATGAAAAATACTGTATGACGCGACTAGTAAGTTAATATAAAATATTTCCATTTCCGTGCCAACTGCCAGATAGTATCGAGTAAAAGACGCTTTGGTAACTCAAGGTAAATATGGAAAATAATACTTCTAGAACAGTGATTACCTAAAAATAGTTTGTTATACTATTTTCCACACTGGATTTTTTTTACCACTTAAAATTTATCAATCTTTCTATAGACATGTAAGTGAAATTACAACAAATACCTATATTAATAGTTTGAAAATATAAATTTTACCATCATAAATTTCAGTGAGCATATATATTAAGCTTTGACAAGTTGTATCTTAGAAATGATAAGAATATCTTACTGGAAATCTCCGAGGGTTTTACTGGACTCTACTTTGAGCAATAAAAATGTATAATTACCCACCAAGCTTAAGAGAAATATTGTGATAAAATCGATAATGACATGTTTATTATTAATTAATCATAGCTATGGAGAGGAAGCTCATGAATTATTAAACTTTTGAGCCCTGACCACCGAGAAAAATGACGTAATGCCCAGCCACAGGTTCAACAATGGTAGAGAAACATGACTTGTTGAACGGTGTGTAAACACTTGTAACTATTTTTATATCTACCATGAAACATTACATACCAATTTATTTACGAATTTTGACTCAGGAACTCAGATAGAAGGATAAAATTGTCCAGGAACGCAGGGTTCAAAGGGCTAACATTAAGTTCATATATATATATATATATATATATATATATATATATATAATCATTTTCACACTTATTCATGATGATCTTCGCCCTCCCTAACATACTAACTTTTTGTCCTGGAGTAACAAGGTGCCTCACACGTTTCACGTGCGATGTCATTTTCAAGTCTTTTTTCACTGCTCTTTGAACTGACATAGCTGAAACTCATCTCTCACGTACCAAATCTTATGAATTGAGTTGGATTTTTTTCCAATTTATCCCTTTAGCTCTAAGTTGAAATGATGATCCATCTTCCAGTTGTGACCTCTCTACTGTTAGCTCTTAAAAAAAAAAAAAAAAAAATCTTATTCACCGTTCTCTTGATGGTCTTTTAATAATGGCCTTTGAAGATGGAAGCCAGAGCGTGAATTTTAAAACCATTACTGAAGGCCAGATATTTTTTCTCACACCATTGCTCAGTTGAGATGACAGAGGGGCTGACAGAAAACGGATTTTAATCTGTTTTCTTTCTAGCTGAATAACTGAAAGGGTTTTTCAGTGATTATTGTATCAAGATGGCTAAACATCTTCCCTGAAAACCTGGAAAAATGAACTTTTGTGATGTCATCGAACACTCGTTTGACACTTTTGTAATGTTAACGAATACCCGTTGTCACTTTCGTAATGTTCGTTGTAAGAGACACTTTGTAATTGCAGATAAAACTATAGTAACTCCTTTAAACAATACTTGGTGCCAGACGCGTTCGAATAACACTCGCATTGATAGTACTTCCTTGATAAGACTCGCTCGAACAGTAATCCGTATAGTGATCCAAATAGAGAAATAGTATAGTGAATAGTGTTGAGAAATAGTATTGACTAGAAATGGTGATCAATACAGTAATAGAAGATAGAGTAGAAATGACGATCGTTAGTCGTCAGCTCCTTCCTACGTATATGCGTTTTCTCTATGGTCACGTGGTCTACTTAATTCAAGAATGGGATCGCCCGCGTTTGCTCACTGGCGATCTATGTTCAAACTCAAGTGTCGGCAGTGACACTTTATTCTTATATAATAGAAACTCAGTTTTTTTTCTTTTTTTTAGTTTTTAGATATTAAACATTTTGTGAGATAGACATATATGTTGTAACACAATTTGGAAAATTTCCGTTACAGCAGGTATATATCTGATGATCATTTAGCGTGATTAGACTTGCAGTTTGATCTTAGTCGGAAACCACTGTTTATATCTCCCCCCTCTCTCTCTCTCTCTCTCTCTCTCTCTCTCTTACACACACATACACATATATGTATGCACGTATATTTCTAAGAATTGATGGCTGGAGATAAATTCATTCACACAAAAACATGCACAAAGGCAAAAATTATGCAAATACAAAAGCACTCTTATTATATATATATATATATATATATATATATATATATATATATATATATGCATGTATATACAGGGCATTAATAATAAGTAAAAGAAATTTATCTGTTTACATTGTTCGGGATGTTGTCCTCATGGTTATTGTCATATTCACGACGTTTCGGCCTTCTTCAGGTGATATACGTTGGAATTTCAAAACGAACCCTTTCATTCGTCAACCGTTCTAATTCCACGTGGCATGTCTTTTTCCTAACTTCCGTTACACATGCCATGTTTTTCTCACGTTCCATTTCAGTTATTTCCCTTTAGTAATTGCCGAATCTAAGTTTTGTTCACCTCAGCTGTGGCTAGGTATTGAAATCAAAACTCTTTGGGTCAAGTCACTAGATTTCATCAACCAATCAACGTTTTTATCCAGGACGCCATGTGGTCGTGCATTAATTTTGGGGGCCTATAAACATAATGTCTTAGTAACGATTTTTTTTACCAGAGCTCTTATTACAATTTGTTGTTGTTGTTGTTGTTTTTCTTTCACACTCGGTGATTGTTGGCTTGCCGCATACGGATGTCTTGAATCTACTCTCTCTATATATCTATATCTATATCTATATCTATATATATATATATATATATATATATATATATATATATAGAGAGAGAGAGAGAGAGAGAGAGAGACGTATATATATATATATATATATATAAATATAAATAAATAAATTTCAAATATTAAAATATATGTAATTATTTATAAATGTATGTGTATGTAATTCATGTATGAATATGTATAGGTACCTGTGTATATCGCTACATGTGTGTCTATGTGTGTATTTGCGCATGTAAATAAACGTATGTATATATGGGGTTTGCATGAATATGTATGTGTGATATATATAAGAAGAAAGCAAAATCTTTAATATTACCCTCAAATATTATTCCATAATTAAACCTAAACTTTAAGTAAGATTACCCGTATAAAAATAATGACAAATTGCATTCATAAATTAGATTAAAAGTAAAACTAATAAAGATGTTACCGTAACTATTTTTACAATATTAAAAATGTACGATTGGTTGGGTAAACAAACTATTATAATTTAAAATATTTTTAAATATGTTCTCTATAAATGTGTTAATAAATATAATATTTAACTTATATTAAGTCCCTAAACTATTTGTTTAAAAAAAATTAAATATTTAAATTGATAGCAAACATCAATTTTTTTTAGACATCTAAGTTTCTATCAAGCATTAAAATCTATTCTTTACATAAATTGCTAAAACCCAATTACAGCCTCTTTCTCTTTACTTCCCTCTCCCTCTTCTTTCTTTTTCCTTTTTCTTTTCTCCCTACTCCCCTCCCATTTCTATTTATCACTTCCGTTAAGTTAACCATCTAAATAGGTCAAGGTCTGGTTACTCCTTTTCCCACAATATAAAGTATACTTGAGAGAGATATTAAATTAATCCCTCCCTATACTCTACTATGTCTATTTAACTATCCCTCTTACACTCTCTGTTAAATTACAAAAAAACTTACACTACCCATCAATTATAATTTCCTTTTTCATTTCATTTCTTTTTTGGAAGTGCTATCCGATGATCCGGCATCCTTTAAAAGTACTCTGGTGGAATAAATTATTATATTGGTACCTTAAAGTGGCCTGTTTTTCTTTTAAATATTTATATTTATATATATATATATATATATATATATATATATATATATATATATATATATAATAATTTAAAATATTAACATTTCTGTGTATTTCCTAAACGACGTTCGTAAGTATTAGTACAACCAGGAATGCTAGTTTCTTGTTTTCTTTTTCCATTGTGAACTGTATCGATGATCTTATTGTATTTACGTAGTGCAGTAGTAGCTGGTGTTCTTGCTGATGTAGACAGACGTGTCATCTACATAGAGTTGGCTTTAGTGATATTGATTCTAATGACATTTTCTCGAAGAATACCTCAACTTCAACTCACACCACCCATACATTGTAAAGAAAGGGTCGGTCACAGCTTACAACATCGAATAAAAGTTATAAGTGGTGACCCAGAGACATGTGAACAAAAGATGGTCAGTGTAAGCACCCTAAAATGTAACAACTACCCGACTACGTGCCTGCAGCACCAACAAACTGGGACAGAAGGGTAAAACTGAATAACAACTCAGAAAACAGTTTCTCTCTGCCTACCCTGTGTGAATGAATTATTTAAAAAAAAATACAAAGATCTGTGGTTGATATAACATCAGGACAATCTTCAAAAGTGGTCCAACATTTCGCTGGCACGTCTTCTGACTAAGACGTCTCATAGAGGAGAACATAATTAAGAACTGTGTGTATGTTATCCCATGCAGCTGTCGCAAGAAATATACAGGATATCCAGACCGCCCCTTTAAGATAAGACTGCAGGTACACTGTAAAGCTTTAAAAAGAGGGCAAATAGAAAGTCAGGCGTGGCAGATAATATATGAATGGACAAATCAGAGCAATGTAAAACATTACAATACCTGTAAAAACTTCACAGGACATAATCTCAGAAATATCATAGATAAAAATGTATCTATTCTGAATTTGTCTTCGAGTCTGCTGAAATTAACTTCATCATCTTTATATATATATATATATATATATATATATATATATATATATATATATATATATATATATACAAGTACATGTTTGTTACAGATGGAATAAAATTCCGATAACCAAAAACCCTATTCTTAAAAGAGTGCTCAATACAGAGTAGAGCAAATAATATTCATTCAAAATTATAAGATAAGCATGTTATAACATCACTACAAAAATAGCCATTTTGTTTCAACACTTTTGGTGTCATATCAAGTGATGGTGTTGATATCGTAAGCAACAGCATCACTTGATACTACACCAAAAGTGTTGACATAAAATGGCTATTTTTGTAGTGATAACATGCTTATATTTATTTTTGCATTTATAACATGCTTATCTTATAATTTTGTATATATATATATATATATATATATATATATATATATATATATATATTAAAAACGACAGACAATGTACTACATTTAAGCTTTTATTTAATTTTTCTTGTGTTCGAACAAGAGCTTTAAAAATAAATTAAATACAAAACTCTGTCGTTTTTAATGAAACATGCATAAAGGAAGGATTGTTTATTAAATATACAAATATATATATATATATATATATATATATATATATATATATATATATATATATATATATAATTGCATTTGTTTAAAAGTCCTTTACAATTATCAATAAATTATTTACTATTAATAATGTTGAAGCTTGTGTCATGGTTCACCATTTTTCTGAGTATGATTTCCTATATATTTATTCAAAATAATATTTATTACTATTAATTTTTATTGTCACTTCCCGCATTTTACATATTTACTAGAAATCGTTATAGCAGTTTTACGCTCCTTGTAACTTTTGGAAATTTTATGTACTCTTCGCCATTTTAGTTTTTTTCCTTCAGTCGTTGGAAGTTTTGACATTTATTCATTCACACTTTCTTTTTCTGTTCATTTTCTTCATATTCTATTTTTCTTCCTTAATTTTTTTTTGTTTCTTTTTTCTCGATTGTTTCATTTTTCAAGTTTTCGTTGAATTTTTTCCCCACTTTCTTATTTTAAAAAAATATTTTATTGCCCGTCCTTTTCTTCCCTATTTAAGGACAAACTCAATAAACATAATATTTCTCAGTGTTACCAGCTGGCATATTTAACGCACATATTTGCTAAGGATTTTTCGCTGTCGTTCAAAGCTGATCGGTAAACACTTTTCCATATGTTTCACGTAGGCAAAAGCAAAAATAACGCCACAGATTCTCGATTAGGTTTAAATCTGGGGACTGACTTGGCCATTTCAGGATATTTACATTATTTTGAGCAAGACATTTCTTCGTAGATTTTGAATTTTGCTTAGGATCATTATCTTGTTGGAAGATCCAATCAGGAGTAAGTTCAAGATTTTCAAACAAAATCATTAAATTTGCTTCCAAAATTTTTGATATGCTGCGACATCCATTCTACCATCTGTTACTGATATGCTGCCAATATCTTTGTAGAGCAGCAGTAGAGCATAATAATAACATCGTATTTAAGATTTCTTTCTGGCCTTATGCCTTGATTATCTTCCGTTTTTTTTTTAATTTTTATATTCACCTTGTTGAGTCTTCACTCCGAACATCTTCGAATTTTTCTACGTTGTGTTGTAACCCTCATTCTGCGAGGTCCTGGTCAACAGCGCCAATTCGATAAAATGCTTCACATGTCTACATCTCTTGATGGTTAAGAAGCAACTCCCAGCAAAACTATTCTCTATCTATCATTCCAGCGCTAGTTCAGTCAATCAGAATCGACTTCCTTATTACGTCTTGCATCTGATCCCATGCTCAACCTCAGAAAGTCGGATCAGAAATACGCTTCCTTTAAAAAATAATAGTCTATTAAAATATTATGTAAGACACACACACACACACACGTATATACATGTTAATTTGTATATATATATATAGCATATAAATATATATACATATATATGCCGTTTGCATATATATGTAT
>CAHIKZ030005425.1:160000-175000 GCA_903632075.3 Acanthosepion pharaonis | reverse complement strand
AGCATCTCTCTGTTTGTTATAGAACTCTTCATAGGATTCTGGAGAACACCATAGTCATATAATTTGCAACTACACTACCCAGGGTACTTGAATATGTATACAGTGTGAGCCGGATATAAGAGAAACCCGGATATAAGTGAGATTTTCTCTGGTCCCAAAGTGTTCCCATACTTACCTAAACAAAATAGACCAAACTCGGATATAAGAGAAACCCTGATATAAGAGACTTCTTCTCCGACAACTCTCTTATATCCGGGTTACACTGTATTTCATCTTGATTAAAAGGAGTCCACGAGGATACATCCGCCCCACTGATTTTTTTCCCTTTGATTTAAATCAAATTTTAATTTGAACAAGGGAGTGACTCCTAGGATACTTGGATAAGTATTTCATTTTGATCGAAGCAGATCACCGAGGGGTACAAATCCCCGCCCCCTGATTTTTTTTTTTACTTTGATTTAAATTAAATTTAAAACAAAGGAATGAATCCTATCCAAAATATAGAAGGAGAAATCCAGAAGATGGAGATCACATCGGCGAGATCAAAATGAGACAATATGGACGTCAAGATGAGCAAGAAATCATTAAATACATGGGTAGTGCCTTACAATGCATATTTGTTGAGACAATTTAACTGACATATCAATGTTGCAATCCGCTCATCATTTCATCCAGTCAAGTATTGCATTAAATATATACCAAAGTTGTTAGAGCCAGTTTTTTTTTTTTTTTTTTTTTTGCATAAAACCCCCAGTAATTTTTCCCCTTTGATTTAGATTAAAATCAAATTTGCACAAAGGAATGACTACTGTCCAAAATATAGAAGGAAAAAACCAGAAGATGGAGGACATATCGGCAAAATCATTGAGTAATACTGAAATGCATCATTTTTCTCTACAAATTATGACAATGATTTAAAATCAGTGATTATATTTTTACAAAAAAAGTGTGACACACAGCTAGACGCGGGTAATTCGGGTAGTAGTAATATCTGAATCAATACACAAATAGTTGTTGGTGGTGATCATATAACATTCGTTAATTTCAAATCAATTGCTCATTTCACTATTCTCTGCGTCTTTCTCATTACTGTTGTTTAAACCCTTTCTGTTTCTTGCTCTGATTACCATCATTATATTATTCTTTTCCTGTTCCTTATTATTTGTTGCCTTTGTTTTGTTGCTACTTTCATTTTTGACTTTATTGCACCAGAAAGCAAACGTTACTTCCGCATTCTAATCAAATACAAGCAGTCAAAGAAAATGAGACTTCACGCAATAACAAACGAAGAGGTCGGGTCTCGCGCCTGAATGCATTCCCGTTTATACAACTTGCTGTTTTTTTAACGTAGTTTCCGCATTATTAATCTCATTATCATATTTTTTTTCTTTTCTTGTGTATACTTCTTTTTAGTTCAGCTTTCCATGCATTTAATGTCGCTAAAATTACATCGTGTATATAAGACTTTTTTGTGAAGGCTTAAAATTTAGCAAGAATACTAACCAGATTGCATATGAGAATTACTTTCCATTCTACGTGATTTTTGACATTTTCTATCGGGCGAAATGTTTACGTAAATTATTTCCACTGATTTTTACTACTTCTTTCGTTCTTTTTCCAAATCTACCAATTTTAACGCACCATTTTATAGATCAATTTTTTAGTTCTATATTTATTCCAGTTCATTTTTTTTCTGAAATTTTCCCAATTATTTGAGATTTTTTCGTTCAAATTTGGATCTTTCATTTCTTTATTGTTCTTTCCATATATTATTTTATTACTTTACGTTCTGAAAATACTTCAGGTTTATTAGTTCTGATCTCTGACTTCAGTGGATGGCAAAAAATCAAATCGAAAAGAGAATTAAGTACATTAAAATATTTTCTACACTATACAAATATTATATATATATATATATATATATATATATATATATATATAAAACAAACACACACACACACATATATATATATATATATATATATATATAAATATTATATTGATATGCACACCGAATATAAGTATATATACAAATATAATATTCATATACACATAATATATACACATAATATACATATATAGACGCATTTTATACATATATATATACACACATTATATGCATATTTACATAATATATATCGATATATATATATATATATATACATAGATATATGTATATATATATATATATATATATGAATAAATACAAATACATATATACATACATATGTATATATATATACATACATATATATATATACATATATACATATATATTCATAAATATATATACACATATATAATTATATATAAATTATTATATGCTCATATATATAGATATATATGTACATATATAAATACACACACACACAGATACACCGATACACAGAGACACACACACACATATATATATATATATATATATATATATATATATATATATATATATATATATATATAATACTCCTCTTTTCCTCTCTGCTATTCGCACGTTCTTAAACTTATTCAACGATCTCTTGATGTTTGTTGGTTATTAATTTTCGTACCATTACCGAAGACATGAATCATATTTTCCTTTCAGCATTGCTCAGTTTGGAAACCATGGTGCTTTTCAGCTGAATAACTGCAAGGTTTTTCATTGATTCTTACGGCAAATGGTTTCAGGGTGACTAAACGTGTAATCGGACAACCTGTACAACAGAAATTTACTTCGTTTTGTGTTTCCTTTTAGATATTAAAAATTGTGTGGGACCGATAATTATTCTGTCTCAAGATTTGAAGAATATTATACTCATAAAACCGGTATATATATATATATATATATATATATATATATATATATATATATATATATATATATATATATATATATATATATATATATATATATATATATATATATATATATATATATATATATATATATATATATATATATATATATATAAGCAAATGTAAATGGATATAGATCCGACAGAATAAAGAAAAATTTGGAAAAAACAAACAAAAATCCATAAATGCAATTATGTTGTTTAAAATGAATGAAATGTCGACGTCTGACGTTTCGGTTTAATAAACCTTTTTCAAGACAATATTCATTAAAATACAATTCAGTTCAATTTGACAAAGACGATGGACATAAAAAACAAGTCTTATCCAAAACAGATAACTGAAAATTTTTCAAATGATCAGCTTTCCGTTTAGCATGGTCACGTTGTCGTCACATGGCCGACGCTTTCAAAACGTAGGTAAATTCTATAGCAGTTTCTATTCTATTTAATCTATCAGTAATATTGTTTAAATCATGCTTATGTGGGTAGATAAATAAAATGTCATCGATGTATCGGAAGTAATGTGTATCAGGTGGAATGACATCTTTAAAAGGTCCAGATTCAAGAAGGTATTAAAATATTTTCATAATAAAAATCTCAGGAGGATTTATGAAGCAGGTATAATATCCATCTCACGCACGGTGAATACTAGACCTGGTTTCTTTAATATTTCCCCTTTTCTAGCGAGATTAATGCTCGACAAGCATACACATAAAAATTTTAGATCCTAATAGAATTCTTTTCATTTTCTTTTTCATTCAAAATAATCAAAAATTTTTAGGAATACGTTTTGAAAGCGTCGCCCATGTGATATATATATATATATATATATATATATATATATATATATATATATATATATGTTTGAATAATAAAAACCTATTAAAAATTAAAATCTTCAGACACACTGGGTTGTAGATTAATATTCTTTCGTTTTTTTTTTATTTTCATTTAGATTCCGCGACTAGTTTCGCCTAAAATGGCCATCATCGGGAGGAGAAATATTTCTGCTTGCTGGTAGCAGTAAACTACAGAAATGAATGTCTTGCTGGAGAAACTGAACTTTTGTCTGTAGTTTTCATTTGTTTTTTTTTTTTTTTGAATATTGAATATATATATATATATATATATATATATATATATATATATATATATATATATATTCAAATTCTGATTGGTGGTCACTTGGCCTAATTTCGAAAAAACAAATTCTGATATTTTATTTTTCAGCTTCTGGTAATCGTTTTGCGCTCAGAATTATCCAGCAAAACCTGTAAATCCACCCCTCTTAAAGCATGTGTGTTTCTGCATGGCACGTAAACCAACAAATGTACAACTCACAAAAAGAAATATTAAATTTGACATTCAGTTGTCGGCCTCGTTTCGATGCGCGCACTCTGTTGCACTGCAATGATTTACATCCACTGAAAATTCTTATCAGTTTGAAATAAATCTCAACATTTGAATTGTTTATGTGGACAGAAACTCATTGTTTCCTCCACGCCTCTCTCCATTGTTTCGCATCTGAGAAAGTTTATTGCCGGCTTGACGTAGATAAAATGCTTACTACTAAAAATGCTGATAACACACCTCCTTCAGCAAAATCAATAGCATGATTTGTCAAGTTTACGACATGGTTTTTTAATCTCGAGGGAATATTTTCGAAATCAAGGATTTATTTAAAACTGAAAATGATTTCGCCTTTAACCTGGGCACAACCACAGTGAACTATTCAGGTTTTATTTTTTCTGCTTTCAGACAATATCTGACCCTTTTAAAGTCAGCGGCAAGCCCTACGCGCTTTGGTGTTTGTCTATTTTATTTGTTGCATATAATATATTTATATGTTTATAAATATTCTTATTTTATATGGAATTTTTCGAAGGATTCCTTTAGAGTTCGATCTTAGAAAATATTTTGACGGTTCAGTTAAAGTTTAATTATTATACAAGGGAAGGATTAAATGTTCCTAGGCTATGAAGGAATGACTCTACAGCTATGAAATCTTGCATGGAATAATTTCAACTCTTCATATTAATAACTGCATTGTTTGGTACCACGTAAATTTACATCTGACTGCGCAAAGAAGACTGTTACTCCTTTTGTTAAAGAAAAAATTCAACAACAGTAAGACAATGATTCTAAACACTCTTCTAAATGATATTAAAATTATCTCCAAGAGAAAAACAGAAAAGAAGGTACAAAATTCTAGAAATTATTACTTGGATGCCATGATCTCCTGATCGCTCTCGAGTTTAGTTAGTAAGGAATAAACTGGAAAGGAGAGTTCGAAGAGAATACACAAGGAGTGAACTTTTTCAGTACTTCAAAAATGTTTGGAAAAGTCTGCCATCTATTTTTTTTCAAAAACTTAGAAAGAATTCCAATGCGGCAATTGTTTCCATCCAATTGTTTTTTTCTGTTTTATTTCTGTTTTTTTTTTTTTTTTTTTTTTTCTAACAGATGAAGGTTAAATCTAGAGAATATGGCGGATAATTACCCAAATGCAAATGCACAGTCACGAACAGAAACCAATGACTTGTACTAGAGCTTTGGCGTGATTAAACAAGACCCTTTTTGTCAGTTTTCCTGACTTTCGTAACCGTCTTAGCAAGTTAGCAGAGTACTCTCCATTGAGGGTTTGACCCTTTTGAAGATAGTCGATAAAAACAATGTATCCCCCAAAAGAAAACTGAGGCCACCATCTTTGCTGCAGATGAAACGACCTTCGCCTTCTTTAGAGCAAGTTAGGAGGGGGGGTCTTTCCACTGCATGCATTTTCTCTGTCTCTGTCTTAAAATGACGAACGCAAGAACTCAACCCGCTTTAACAAACGTTCCTACCAGCTGTCAGATTTTCTTTTGATGTAACCAGCATGGTGCGTTTTCAATAAGGCGTCAGAATATGTGGCACCCACCGAGCATTAAACCTTCGTCATGCCAAGTTCATTGTGAAGATTATCAACTCTCTCATAGGATATGCTAATAGCACTGGCTAATTGATTTATAAAGCACCTGTCATCAATCACAATCTTTTCCTTGTTGGTGACAGTTGCAGTGCGCTCAGACCTTGGGTCATATTCAGCTGCCTTCTTTCACATTGTTGATAAAGATGGAACATCTTCTAATGAAGCTACGATGTCAGAATGAATGTTTTTTGAGCTAAAGCTTCTTCCTGCAGATATTTGATTACACCACGGAGCCAAGTTTTGTCTATTTTTCAAGAGAAGTTTCTACAACCTAAGTCTTCTATGAAGAATCATATGTCAGCTTACCTAAAGAGAAACAATGCAGTTATTAACAAGAAGGGTTAAAAATCAATGTTTGCAAGATTTCACCGATCTCGCATCACTCCTTCATATTTACATTATGAACATTTCAAGACACCTTCATAAGAATAAACTGAGGTTGCAGAAGTTCATAAAACACTTACGTCAATATTCTTTTCCAATGATGTATTGTAGTAACTTCAGTAGTTTTACACTTCTACTTACAATCAGAAATGAAGTGATAAAATTGCAAGCTCAATATGCGGAAAGAGAACTTAGAAAATATCTCACTCGCCAGACATATTGAAGGCAAGAGAAACATAGGGATTTAGTGAGTAACTTACATAACGAATTTTTGTAATTGGTTGGTGATCAGGAAGGATCACAAAACGACTAAAGTTACTAAGACATAAAAGGGATCAGACAAAGGATATGAAATTGTGGAGAGCCATAACCGCCCACGTCATGAATGGTCATGTTATATAGAAAAATGGAAAAGAATAATTAAAATAGAATTTCATCTAATTTTTACAGTACTTTCAGAAAATACAAATTTTTTGTTCAAACATACAAGAGACATCTGATGAATGCTGAATAATATATCGGTCAAAATGTTTTAATTTATTAAAGGTGACGAAGAATAATTTATAGAATCGTGAAACTCTTCAACTGAAAACTTCAAAGAAGAAGTGTAAAGTATGTTTGCCCATCGGTAATTTGTTTTATAACAAATGTACCATTTTCATGGTAATTGTTCTGATGCACCTCCCTCTAAGTTGCCTAGACTTTATGAATTTAAGCACAGAATTAGCTTAGTGGCAAGGTCTCATCATTTTACAGTTGAAATTGCTAGATGTAACCGTATATTCTATGCTAACAGTTTCTTCCATCGCACTTCTCACTTGTGAGACTCTCTAACATCATATTGCTTCCCAGTCAACTTTTATCTTCAAAAATTTATGTTGAGGGGTCCACCCCTTTTTACACAAATGGACTCACCCAGTATATACATATACTACTGCTACGTGAAGACGAGAGTAAGAGTGAGCAAAACCGTCGAGTCGAGTCCAGAGTGACATAGTAAAAGGTTGTAGGTAGCCGGAAGTGTGAGGGTGAGGTAACAGCGTTATAGGAGTCACAGTGAGCGAACACGTAGACTCAGTAAGAAGTCATACAGCGATACTTCAATACCAAAGACTGTATATATATATATATGTTGCTACTAACCCGTATTCTTGGAACTACTAACCTGCTTCACCAGTTTGTATTATTAAGTTAATACATTATTTTCTGTTATGGGACCTTACCCATAATAACATAATGGACTATTCCATACGTAATAAATACTGTTTGGTCAAAATTGATCGGATGGATCTCAAGTGAAAGGGTATTACACAGACAGACACACAGACATCCTCTGTTTATATATATATATATATATATATATATATATATATATATATATATATATATATATATATATATATGTGTGTATCTGTGTGTGTATTATATATGTACATATATATCTATATATATGAGCATATATATAATTTATATATATGAGTATATATATTTATGAATATATATGTATATGTGTATATATATATGTATGTATATATACATATGTATGTATATATGTATTTGTATGTATGCATATATATCTATATGTATATACATATATCTATGTATGTATATGTATATATGTCGATATATATTATTATGTAAATATGCATATATGTATATAAAGTGTGTACATATATGTATAAAATGCGTCTATATATGTATATTATGTGTATATATTATGTGTGCAAGCTTGTGTGAATTACCTCTAAAATAAATAACTGATGATGCTCACGTCTCCCATAATTTAATTAAAAATATTAGAAAGGAAGATAGACTTAGATGTTGGGTCAATGAATGCCAACTGTTTCCATGTAAGAAACGGCTAATATCAACATTTAAGAACGCAAAGTGAATGAAATTGATCGTATTGAATAAAACATACGTAAAATTATTACTTTTTTTTCTCACATCACTATGCATTTATTCTGAAAATAAGAATACATTTGTATTCGATTATTTTTTCAAATATTTTTTTGAATGTGTAAAACTTTTACACGTATTGAGCAATTAAACTTCGTCGTCACAATTATTACATATCACTTCTAGATAAGTTTCGAGGATCATCTTTGTTAATCTCTTTAGAACTATCAACGAAATATCTAAGGCCACAATCAATTTCTCTCTGGGTTTCTGTATATATTATCCTACTCACCTCTATGTGTATTAATGGAACAGCATATTAAACAATGACGGGATATCGAACAGGTTATTAAATTATTTTCTTATAAAGGGTGTTTCATTAAGAGGGATTATATATATATATATAAGGGTGTCTTATTAAGACGGATTATATATAAGGGTGTTTCGTTAAGATGGATCAAAGTCAGTAGTAAATAAATCAGTGTTATTGGTGAAAATTTATTTATTTCTCTATTGGAGCATTTTATTTAAGTCATGGCAGTTATGTATAACAAATAATATCGCCCAAATGTCCACTAAATGTGAAAGAAAAAGAAAAAAAAATCATTAGACGTTTAAATTTAATTCTCATTTAAAATCGATCTAAGTTATGAGAACACCCTTATATATTAAAATTTGTGCGCGTGTGTTTGTACATATTTATGCACATAAATATACTTGTTACGTAGACAAGAGTAAATGAACAGACTGAGAACAACGTCAAGTCAAGAAAAGACTAAAAGCTAATAAAATAATAATAAATCATAACTTGACGTTGAGGCTGAACTTTTCGAAGTTGCATACCTCTCTCGTAATTCAAAACAAATTACTCAGTTTCATGAATGGAGTCCAGAACCAGAAACACATCGTAAAAGAGTGAGGGATATCTTGCATTAATATTCTGTGGAAACGAAAAGCTTGTCCTGAAGATTCACACATTTACAGGCTTATCACAATTAGATACATTATTGTTCAAGTACTAATGACTGTTTTATTAACTAGGCTTTCATTGTTTCATAAATTTAGCTTAGCATTCTGTTAAGTTTTCGTTCTGGTAAGGCGTAGTATATTGATGGAATATGTGTCATCAAACATCTCCAAGAAATTGCATACCTGTTATGTTGACGCAAATCGTAGTGTAATAGTATAACAACAGAAACTTCCTCTTATCATACATTGCATTCCAAATTCTAACTCCACTATATGTATCAATCAGAGAGAGAGAAAGAGAAATAGGCGGAGGGAAATAGTCTGAAGAACGCAAGACTGGATTATTTCAACTCTGATTAGGATTACAACAATCATTGAATGAGAGGTCTGACCTATTTAATCTCTTCGTAAACTATGCTACGCGCATATATAAACACAGATGTACAGAAATGGCTACTGATCATTCAGTTATTTTATACAGCATACTAAATGAATCTTCTAATACAAAACAGCATTCGCGTTTTCCTGTCAGAGTTTGGGGTGCGGACGAGGAGGAAGGCTATACTGAGAACATAGTAATCCATAGTTGGGATAAGAATAAGGTAAACTTTACTGTTGAGGGGTCCACCCCTTTTTATACAAATGGACTCATCCAGTATATACATATACTACGGCTACGCGAAGACCCGAGAGAGCAAGACCAAAGTGTCAAGTCGAGTCCAGAGTGAGAGAGTAAAAGTTTGTAGGTAACCGGAAGAGTGAGGGTGAGGTAACAGCGTTGTAAAAGTCACAGTGAGCGAGCACGTAGACTCAGTAAGAAGTCATACAGCGATACTTCAATACCAAAGACTGTATATATATTTCGCTACTAACCCGTATTCCTGGAACTACTAACCTGCTTTACCAGTTTGTATTATTACGTTAATACATTATTTTCATATATTCATTCCTGGCGTTTGTTATTTATTGGTACCGGATTTCAACCCGGAATCCACAACATTTACCAAAACAGAGACAAAAATCTGGAACTGGAATAAAAGCAGTGATATCACATACCCAGAATCCATTATAGAAATTCAAGATGTGGAATTAATAAACGCTTAACACTACAAATACGTTATAAAAAATTTAGTATAGGAGATAATGAAATTAAACTTAGAAAAAGTTGCGCTAGGAGTAGATTTCTCTAACACTATAAAATGCTACAGAACTTAAATAACAATCCAAAAACTCGAGTCATGTTCTTGATTCATTAGAACGATTTTATAGGTGCATAAACGACCAACTGATGTAGAAATGTCTAAACAATCATCTGAATGCAGCCATTTTTTTTTCAAATTCATGTTTAAAAATGACTTCGAGCGAATTATCTCTGTATGTCTTCAATAGGACCACTCTTCATGGAATCTCAGAGTTTGAATCTACAGAATCAAAAGTAAAGTTATTACCAAGTAACAGAAATTGCATCAATTTTACCAGCAGCAAACAAATAAAATGGATATAACATGCAACTCGTAGAGGAAATAATAACAACCAAAATGTCGATTTTTCACACGATTTCAAACAAAAGGATAAGAAGGAAACCCCCTTTAAGATTGGAAAAGGTAATAACGATTACAAGACTGGAGAAACCTATTTTCCATAAATTTTCTTTGATAAAAGACTTTATAAATTCAAACGCCAGTAGCACTACTTGTTTGGTCAATGAATGCCGAATGTTTCCTTATAAGGAAATAACTAATATTACCTTGTTTTTGCCTTTATACAGAAGAATATGAGTATTTCCAAGAATTCAAATTGAAAACATAATTAGCAATGTGTTATCGCTTGTACTAAAATGGATATGGAAATGTATAAATCCGTAATGTGTAAATCCGTTGTGACAATGGCAAATTTCTAAAATATGTGTAGATCGCAAGGAATCGGGAAGGGGGTCTTCATCTATTTTATTTTTCAGGTGATGTAACCACTGATTTTAAAGGCAAACCTCAATACTCTGGACACACATCCATAGATGCACACACGAAATCTAATAAAAATTTAGGGTCAGCTCCCACTTGTCAAAGAGGTCAAAATGAAGAAATTTACTTTCGAATACCTATTTTCGTTGGGCCAAGAACTTTTCAGTACTATTACTTACACTAAAGTTTAAGGTAGTCTATATTTAGAGGATAAAATGCTGAATTCTGGAATAGAACGCGTATGTGAATATAAGCCGAATAGACACAGAGTTCAACACCGAATGGTGACATTTTTTTGTTTATGTTTGAACGCAATCTTCAGGCCTGATGAATCTGTTTAAGCATGGAACAATATGTCGCCATTCGGTGTTGGACTGTGTCACCACGGCTTATATTTATATATTTAACACACAAAAAAGAAACTCCCGAAAGAGTATACGAAAATAGCACACCGGAAAAAAAAAAGATTTTTAATAAAGCAAAGGCTGAAAAATTATATTATATTCAATAATCAAACGTTGTTTTATATACAAAATTCTTCTTTTTATAATGAACATATAACTATATTCTTCATTTTCATTTATTCTCCCTGATTTTTATTTTGTTATTATCAATTTTCTTTCACAATCATCTGGCAGTCAGGTAGCTGCGAATATTAGCGTGTACTAACATGGCATTTACCCGGCATACGTACTGCGGATAAACGTATATACATTAAATTGACAGTCACGCTTACGGTTTTTATTTGTTGGTATTATACTATGTTAGCAAATTTATTTCAATAACAGTGTTGTGCTTTATTTTTATATATATATATATATATATATATATATATATATATATATATATATATATATATATATATATGTATGTGTGTGTGTGTGTGTGTACCAATTTGTGACAGGAAGCGATAATTCTGATGGGGATATACAGAGCGTTAAAATGATAATAAGAAGACGGGGACTTTAATTATATATTTCGATTATAAATTTATTTCGTGAACATTTAGATGATCAACTTTTCGGATCGAAATCTCCTCTCTCTCTCTCTGTATATATATATATATATATATATATATATATATACAAATGAGAGAAAAAACAAATGAAGCAAAATTCCTCTGTTCGTAGCATTTTTTTTTTTTTAAAGTGCCCAATACAAATTAGAGCAATATATTATTATTATTTTACATTAAATATTAAAGTAAAAATATGTTCAAATCGCTACAAAGTAGTTGTTGTGTTTGGGTACTACGCTGAATCTCCTCAGGCAAATAGTAAGAGCCTGGTCATTAAATAAGTTTTAAAAAATTTCAAAGCAAAATGTTACCACTTTTTTGAAAGATAAAGGCCTAGTGTAAGAAAACTCAGTGTCAGAATCAGAAATTGTAAATACTGACCATGTGTTTCTTACTCGACTCTTGATCTTTCGCAAAAGAGGTAACATTTTGCCTTTGAATTTTTTTTTTTAAATATTTAATCACCAATCTGAAGTGGTACAACGTAGTACCGAAACACGAAGTCTATTGCGTAGTGATTTAAACATTTTTTGTTTTAATATCTAAAATATAATAATAGTAATAATAATAATAATTGTTATGAACAATCAAGAGTGGTCTCCTCTTGTTTTGTTACCCTCCCCTTTGAGAGAGTTACTTCTGTTTACTGGGAGTATAAAAGGACACTGTAAACGAACCTTGTATTCTCAGTTGAATAACGTTTACTTAAAGCCTACAACTGCATACTTTTTTGTCATTAAACACACACACACACACACACACACACACACACACACACACACACACACATATATATATATATATATATATATATATATATATATATATATATATATATATATATATGCTGATAACCCTGACGAGTGGTGAACGGGGTGATTTCTGGAGAGACCGTCTACGGAAATCTGGAGTTGGGATGATGAAAATAAAAGCGGTCACCTAAGGACAAACTTTAATTTGTATTATAAGAAAAAAAATAGATTTACAGAAAGACACATAACAGAAACAATAGGTATGTTTATAAAAATGACAAAGATTCTTTCCACATGACTAAAGAGAGATGTGTTGAAGACGCCATAAAAACAAAAAAAAAATAACTCAAGCTAGTACGTATGATGATTAATCTGAGGGTGGAACCTTACTAAAATCAAAATAAAAGAAGAACAAGTGAAATCTGTTGTCGTTCTTGCATTTCGTTTAACAGAGGGAAGCAGTGATATGAGAGCCGGAAGGGATTTCACTGCCGATCGAAAAAGGAGAAATGGTGTCTTGGTTTAAAGAGCACGATAACGACCTTGGAACGTCTGGGATCGAAGCACCTGTTTTAACGTCTTGTGTACACATTTTGATATACTAGACCATGTGGTCTTGACACATTTAGGAAACTGGAGAAGAGAAAGATTGGAGAGTGGGAAAAGGCATGAAGACAGGTTACTAATTATACGCTGAAGCCCAGGAAAATAGATGAAATATTAATCGTTGAGAAACTTGGGTGGCTTGCATTTGAAAGGTTTGGGAGAAAGAAAAGCACATTGAAGAAGAAGGAAAACTCTTAAAATAAGGAAGAAAGAAAAAAGAATAAGCTAAAATAAAAAAGAAAGAAAGTTAAGCATTTAAAAGAAGAGAATGAAAGAGAGACAGAGAGTGTGTGAAAGAAAGACAGAAAGAGAAAGAGAAAAGGAGAAAAAGAGAAAGAAAGAAAAAGAAAGTTTTGGTTTGGTTTGGCTTGGTTTGTTTTACGGCATATCAACCTCAATGGGTTATTTAATGCCGACAAGATTTTTATTGCTGGTAATATTTTTTTTTCAAAAATGTATTGCTGCTAATATTATTATTTTTCAAAAATGTATTGCTGGTAATATTTTTTTTTCCAAAAAGTATTGCTGGTAATATTTTTTTTCTTCAAAAAATGTATTGCTGGTAATATTTTTTTTTTTAAAAAAAAAGAATAATGTATCACTGCTAATAATTTAAAAAAAAAAAACTATTCCTGCTAATATCTTTTTTCGAAAATATATTGCTTTTCATAATTTTTTTTTCTGCAAAATGTATTGCTGCTAATAATCTTTTACAAAAATTGCTGATATTAAAACCTATTTTTACACTTTGATAGTGTTTTGACCCCAGTTTGCAGGCTTAACTATTTGCCCATAGCTGGGAGCCTAACAGGGGCTACTACCACGGGTCAGGGTGGACCTGGGAACACCAACAATTAAGAGGTGGTTTCACGCTCCTCAGGACCTCCAGACCAGAGGCCTTGCCGTTGGATGTAGTTTATCTTTTTTTATCAGGACGAGGATGTAGTTTATCATCATACCCAGGACGGTTGAAGAAAGAAAGTAACAGAAAGAAAGTAACAGAAAGAAAGAAAAACAGAAAAAAGAAAGAAATAGTAAAAAGAAAAAGATACAAGAAAAAGAGAAAGAAGGTGTGATGGAGAGATAGAAATGAAAAGAGAGAGATGGAGAAAGAGAGATGAAGAATGAGATGAAGATAGAGATTAAAAAAACAAAACAAATGCTAATATTAGTGGAAAGAAAGAGAGGAGGAAAGAAGGGGGGCAATTTCATCTATTTGGACCTTATCCCCTAGATAACCCCCCCCCAGAATCAATGGAAACAGGAAGAGCAAATATTGAGTAGTAGGAATAAGAATATGAAGAGATATACCTCAACATGGACAGCCGAAATAGAATAATCTAAGCCGTCAGAATAAATAATCAAGAGTGGTCGCCCCTTGTTTTGCTACTCTCCATTTTGAGTGGGATATTTCTGTTTACTGGGACTATAGAAGGACACTATATCCGAAATTAATATACTCAATTTAATAAAGCTTTCATAAAGCCTACACCTGCGTACTTTTGTCATTACAATTACCTTGATCGAGAGACACCTGAAGTAGGTCGGAGAAAACAAAGTTCAAAATACTGTGATAATAACAACAAAACTGTTCCAAAAATAAATAATTGAT
>CAHIKZ030005425.1:132500-155000 GCA_903632075.3 Acanthosepion pharaonis | reverse complement strand
AGAAACACTATCTGCCAAAAAAAAGTAAAGTTTTGTTGAAATCGGTTGAAGAATGTAAAAAATCCGATCCCATATATAAACGAACACACACACACACACACACACACACACACAAACAACCATTCTCGTGTTGTCAAATTGATTTTGTGCAAAAACAATTGTGTTTTTCCAATTTTTGGTGCTGTCAGAACCACCGCAAGGTAATTTTACGTAGTCCTGTGAAGTTTTGTTGAAATCAGTTGAAAAATGTAGGAAATGCGATCCAATATATAAACGTACACACACACACACACACACACACACACACATACACACACACAATCTGTGTTTTATAATAAGTAAAATAATATGTTTCGGCTTTAACCCATTGACGGCCAACCAAGAGGCATTTTGTTGTCAGTTTTTATTACGACGCCGATCAGGAGTTTTCTCGTTTTTTTCTGTCGTCATGCCGGCAAGGGCAGAACAACGAATTTTCTTTTCCGTTGATTTGAAACGCAAATAACTACTTTCCAAGACAGGAATGGAGAATCGTACTGATAATTAAAAAGAAGCTTTATCGGAAAAAATTACGAATACTTAAACGAAGTATTTGAAAGCATTTTACTCACATTGATATTATAAAGTTGACGTTAGATTTCTGGCTGTCAACATATTAAATAACCGAAAATGGGATGATAATCCGTAAAAAATCTATTCAGTCAATGAAATGAAATTCCTGCTACCTTTATATATTTAACTAGCAGCATGGCCCGGCGTTTCCCGTGCTCATACAGCAATCACTATCACTTGACTTAAAATATTTTGCCCTTCGTTGCCTTTAATGGGGTCCCTTTGCTGTGCTGATGTTGTTACATGCCTTACTTCTTGCCTATCTCACACTGCGAATTTTTTCTAAGCTATACACTAAACATTAAAACTATTACGAAAAAAGAACTAAACAAAATGAACACAAAACGATCAGCTTTAAAAAAGGACTCATAACTGGAAAAACCGAATGAAAAAAGAATGTTAACAACAAATACTTTTTCACACCCAACCCAGTTCTGCGGAATCAGAATCAAAGTTGAGTTTAAGCAAGCGAATGAGCTAATTGGAGTAAAGTGCCATGCAGATTTAAATTTTTCCCACTTGTGACGAATGCAGCTATCGATTTCTTTTTGCATGCTAGCTAACACTCGTGTCAGTCAGCTGTTGGCTCTCAATAAAATCTCCCTGCCTATTCGTGGTGACTAGCTATAGTCTCTCACTCTGGCCAGTAGAAAATGTCCGCAAACTACATGAAAACTGCCGTAAAAGCATGAAAAAATCGATTATTTCCACTATCGATGGGAGTTGGGAAATGCAACGTCGGTCTTGGCCTTTCTGCTAACCTGGAGCATGTGCATGTAAATTTTGGTGCAAATCCGTCGAAAATTGCAGCCGTGCATTTGTTACACACACACACACACACACACACACACACACACACACACACACACACTGCCTTTTATAGATAGAAATACCAACAACGAACCGGATTTGCCAAAACTCAAGTAAACAAAAATTTAAATAACTGGAAAGTTGTTTTAACAGAAAACTGATAATCTAACACTAAAATCCGAAGGAACAATGGAATTTATTTTAATCCTTTTCACCCCAATCAAGGCAGTAAAGCCACTGAGACAAAGGGTTACGCGGCGTGAAAGAATTAGTAAACAGAAACATTAGTAAAGAATGAAACAACAAAAGAGTAATCAGGAGTACAGTAAATAACATTAAAATTTTAAAGTTGGCTGGAGATCATGGAAACGTGAAAGAAAGCGAGCAAAGAAAGTGATAGCTTAGAACTTACGCTTACATCTAGCCAACTTGAGTGTAAATTGATAAGAACTCGTTACCAAAGTATTACTGTGCTTAAGTTACTCAGGTACCACTGCGAAGAATTCATCCGAATAGTTGCCATGGAAATATTTATAGAACAGACACTCCTAGGAAGGCATAGCGAAAGATGCCTTCCAAATTAAAATTTCGTTAGAAACAAAGAAATGAGCGTTGAAGTATTCGGCAATATAATTTCTCCTGATGTCTTGGTGAATACTGGGCAATGTTTTCGCAGATAAAGAGACTCGAAGCAATAGAAATGTGTTTCTACAGAAGGATGCTGAAAATACCATGGATGGAACACGTATGCAACGGAGATGGTTTGTTTGTATTTGTTTTACGGTATACCAACCACAATCAGTTATTTAATACCGACAAAATTTTTATTGCTGGTAATATTTTTTTTAAAAAATGTATTGCTGGTAATGTTTATTTTTTCATCAAAAATCTATTTCTGGTAATAGATATCTTTTTTAAAAAATCTATTGCAGGTAATTGTTTTTTTTTTTTTTCAAAAATCTATTGCAGGTAATATTTTTCCAAAAATGTTTTGCTGGAAATATTTTTCAAAAAATATATGGCTGGTAATATTTTTTCCAAAAATGTATAGCTTATAATATTTTTTCCAAAGAAATGTATTAATGATAATATTTTTCCAACGAAATGTACTACTGGTCATATTTTTTTCAAAAATTGTATTGCTAGGAATATTTTTCCTTCAAAAACCATTGCTAGTAATAATTTTTCCTACAAAAATGTATTGCTGGTAATAATTTTTCCTTCAAAATACTATCTCCGCTAATAATGTTTCCTTTAAAATTATATTGCTGCTAAAACCTTTCTTCAAAAATGTATTACTGGTAATAATTTTTTACTCAATAATGTATTGATGTAAGCAACGAAGTCTTAAGGAAAAAAACAAAACAAAACAAAACGGATGCTTAATCTCAAAATAAATAACAGTTGAAATTTCTCGGACTCATGAAGAAAGAGGGCTTGGAGAATTTTTCACTGACAGGACATATTGAAGGCAAAGTGTACAGAGGGAAATAACGAGTAACATACTTGACCATTGTAAATGGAGAGAACAGGATGCAAGAGTGATAGTGAAAAGACAAATCTTAATTAGTGCTACAAACGAGTGGATGTCGTGAAGGCCGATGATCAACTACTTTCTGAAGAAGCATGTCACAGAGAAGTTTTTTTTTCTATATTACGAAAATATATAAGGAATTGAAAGGAAGATTTAAAAAAAAAAAAAATGAAATTGCAAAAGGTTAGTGAAAGCATCAAGTTATTAAAACAGAAAAATAGGTATATAGATAATATAAATGGTAGTGAAGGGCACCTCTAGGTGGTGTAATGGTTAACAAGCTTGTCTCTCTAGACCACTTACGACTAAGTAGTGAGTTCGATCCTCACTGGGTGCCTCTTACTTTCGGCTTTGTGCCACATCCAGGCTACGCTTGGAAAATCACTGGATACCTCGGTGTGGTGTAATGTTTAGTAAGTTTGTCTCGCTAGATCAATTACAACTGAAAAGTGAGTTCGATCCTCACTAGGTGCCCCATACTTTCGGCCTTGTGCCACATCTAAGCTATGCTTAGAAAATAACTATAAATGGTAGTGAAAAAAGATTTAAATGCAGAAGATACTAAAAAGAAACATATTAAGAAGATTATAAACGAATTAGGGCTGTATTTTATTTGAGGGGTGCATTAGAAGGTGACTTATTTTTTCCCCCCTTTTTTTTATCCACATTTAATAAACACCGAATTCTTTATTACCGACTTGAATCTAGGAACCACCTTCGAGTTGTCTTCAAATGAGCAACGACCCGTTTCGATTGTTCAGTAAATGTAAAGAAACATTCATAGTGGTTTACAACCCGATACACATAACCGGAAGTTATTATTGACCTAATTCAAAGAAATAAAAAATGACACAATATGCTTTCTCATTGAAGAAGCAGAATAAGGAAAACCACAAAAATGGAAGAAAGTGGAAAAGAAAGGATCAGTCAGATGGGAAAATAAAGACGTGCGTGAACAATTGTCCTGGTGGGATCGGCACACATGGTTAGGTTTTTATGAATAGAGTAAGGATAAAGATTGCAGATATTATTATTATTATTATTATTATTATTATTATTATTATTATTATTATTATTATTATTATTATTATTATTATTGCATAATGAATTACTGTAACCGTCGTATATTGTTATATCCGCCGGGGGATCAAGTGACAAAACGTCTTCAGTATATTTCTTCGCCTTGGTAGATAATACTGGAAGCATGTGTATTAGTGAACGTGCGGATGGTGTAAGTTATTTGTGTTGATATTGGAATCAGCCAAACAATTTCAAATTTTCATCGATTCCGTTTTCCTTTATAACACGCTAATACCATTGGAAAAGCGTAAATAGATCTTGGAATAAACACCATAGCAGATTTTAACCTAGAACTTTGAAATTTATAAATTCGATCTCTTTACCGAATGGAATTGCAACGATCGAACACCAGCTATCCTGAGGGAAATTTCAGAGGGAATCAGTTACTAGTTTAAAAATTTTAAATTTACTTTAAACTTTAACATTCAAAAATTTAACTTTAAAATTATAAATTTAACTATTAGTCGAAAATTACGAAATTACTTTAACGTGTAAGATTTAGATTAGGTGATCATGTATCTTTTGATATTTGACTGAGGAAGCAAATTTTTTCCCGCAGTAGGTTACCATTTCTTTCTGCGTTAAACGAGTTGTCATCCAAGAATATAGAACCTGGTCTGTCCTGCTATTTACCCATAGTTGCGGGCGGGGAGAAGAATAGGATTCATACCTTCCCCAAGAGTATTTGCGCGTAATTGAATATCAGTCAGTTATATGCCATGCGTGATACACGCTGAGGCGATCATGTATCTTTCGATACATGACTGACAAGGCAGATTTTTCCCCGCAGTAGGTTGCCATTTCTTTCTGCGGTAGACCAGTTGTCATCCAAAGATGTAGTCATGCTATTTACCCATAGTTGGGGGGGGAGAAGAAGACCGTTCCCAAGGGTATTAGTGATAAGCGAATGTAATGGATTCGACTGGAATTCAAACTACAATATTAATCCGAGCCGCTATCCATTAATCACTCTACCATGCCTCCTTAGATTATAAGTTTAAAACTAGACTTGATAGAAAAGGATAGAATAGATAGAATTTGAAATTTAGAAATAGAATGTGAAATATATACAGAATCTGAATTCTTCAAACAATTAAGATAATCCGCGCTCAACAATAATGTTGAAGCAAATATCTTGGTAATGAAACAAAGTTAATAGAGCATTTTGGTGTTCGGGATTCACATAATGGTTTCATTCAAAAACCGCAAAACCAAACAGAGTAACAACTGTATATACTATTAAAGCATGATCACATTATCGATATATGCTAAGTTTTTTCTTCGTTCAGTAAAAAAAAGTTCACTAACTATCTATGTAAAATAATGTGATGCCGATCATCATTATTAGAAAAAATATTACTTCTTTTGGAAGGTATAAATCGAAATTTCGATTTTCCCTGAGGTAGCAGATCGGCTTTTGATCTTATTTTATGTCACATGTTCAATTTTATATTGGCTTGTTTTTTGTTTTTTTTTTGGTGGTTGGGGGGGGTTATGATCACTTCGCAGGTTATTTAAAGCCAGAAAATATTTTTTAGATTTTAAGATTTTTTTTTTTTTTTAGATAATTTTAAAATACAAGTTTATCCATTAACCCATAGCTGGAGGTAAAAGCGGTGGATTTCCAAGATTATTTGCTCGTAAGTGACTATTACGAACCTAACTGAAATTGAAAACTCGGCATTGCGATTAACAATTCCATGCCATTATCCCTATCGACATCCGGGCAACCAAGCTTACAGCACCAACCGGTCACCCATCTAGATACTGACCAGGCACGACGTTGCTTATGTTCGGTGATCCTACGGAAACCGGTGTTTCAAAGTGATGTGGCCGTAAACCGTCATGCACTTTCAATACGTGTTGGGCATGGCTCTCCACATCGTTCTTTTGTCGTTTTAAATAACTTTTGATCCCTCTTTTGTAGGTCGTCCTTTCAATATGTGAGTGAAAACGAAACTCCACTTTTTTTTTCTATAATTTGTAGCTCTAAGAAAATGTTATCCAATTTCTATCTTTCTCTCTATCTCTATCTCTCTCTCTCTCTCTCTCTCTATCTCTCTCTCTCCAAGTCTGTTCTGTCATCCATTTACTATTACCCAGAATCCCTTTCTGTAGGCTATCAGTATTTTCTTCTGTGCATTTTGGATTCAGTATATCATGTAAGTAGCAAGTTTTACAAGACATCATTCCGCAAAAGTCATAATTTCAACTTTCACCGATTCTAAGTTTTTTTTACTATTTACCTTGAAACTGGCCTACTGAAAACGTACCCGACTTTCGCAGATTCTGTCCATAATCTTGGTTTTATTTGTATAAAATTCTTCTTCAGGAACATGTCGGCTCCAACTGGCATTTGAAAAATCCAAGAGGTGAGGATATAAATAAGAAGAAAACCAACTAATTTGTTATTTTTAGAAACAAAAACGTAAATGCCAAAAAAAAAAAAAAAATGGTTGCAAAAGGGACATTTGGCTAATAAATTAAACCCTACAAGCAGTGGCTAAAGTAGACAGCAAAATATAAAATGCGCACTCCTCCAAGATTTTCTTGATGTCAGCTCAACATAATTGCAGAGTAAATCACTGGTTGTAACTGAATGCGAATCAAGCATGAATTGTATCTGATTAGGCGCCTGCAACAGGGATCAGCTAGCTACGCTAGCACACAGACAATCTCGAATGCGAGTAGCCAATCATATATATAAGCACGCATAGTTGGGCGTATATTTGTCTGTCTCTACTTTTGCCTTCAGCAATTTTTGTGGCGTGTTAAGAGTGTGTCAATAATTAGGAGGTCATCTAATTAAGTTAATTGCTTTTGATCACCCTCTTCCATCGGCCATCATGATTTCCTGCGTTAGTATCAGATCCCTGGCCTCTGAATAAATGTCTTTGTGATAATCATCACTACCTTCATACCTTGATGTTTGTAAACGCCCTACTTGATTATGATAATTTTAAAATGTCCTCACTTAACAAAATGACTCACCAACGCGCCTTTTATTGCTATAAAGCAAATTACACATGATTACACATGATTGAAGACACTGCCTATATATATATATATATATATATATATATATATATATATATATATATAAAGACATTTTTATGTTTAACGTTCTTTTTATAGATACAAGTATTTAAGTAAATGCTCAGTTTTATAATAAACAGTATTAAATAACATTTACCGGCGTGAATGTCCGAGAAATTTTTCATAGAAAATATTCGTCCTTTGACAGGATTCGAACCTGCATCCTATACGAGATTCATGGAAGATTGAAGTTTATAAGCAGTAAATTCGACCTTGCCTACCGAACGCTCCTTTGTGGCCGAGTCGGTTAAGGCACGTCAGCGTAAATGACGGTTCCGTATAGGATGCAAGTTCGAATCCAATACGTTTCTAGATATATATATATATATATATATAATGTATATATATCGTTATCTCTCTCAGATACATACATACAAAACATATATATATATATGCAGACCTTTTCACCATGTGTGATATTGATGGTATTGAGTTCTTTCTCATGAAATCACAATTACGCTGGACAGGCCATGTGTTACGCATGCAAGACAACAGAATTCAAAAAATGCTCATGTAAGGTCAATTTGACAATGGTCATCGAAACGTGGGTCGGCCTTTGCTTAGGTACAGGGACAAGCTGAAGAGTAACCTCATAGCTGCGAATATAAATCACACTACCTTTGAGAACATCGTAATTGTTCGTAATGAATAGAGGACTACATGCTACAATGGCATCAAGAACAAGGCAGCATCAAACATTGTCAAGCTTCGTCAAACTAGGGAAAGGAATAAAATATCTGGTGCTGTTCCAGCCATATATTCCAAGAATCCACACTCTTGCACAATCTGTGGACTTCTTTGCAGGTCTGAAATGTCACATGCGACTCACACACACACAAGGTTAAATAAACAAAGTTGTTTGAATCTCATACGTCGAAACCGACAGGACAGTCCATCATATATATATATATATATATATATATATATATATATATATATATATATATATATATATATAAACATATATACATATATATACACATATATATATATATATATATATATGCATATATATATACACACTATATATATATATATATATATATATATATATATAATAATAAGAAATGGATTAAATTGTTTAAAACATCATTTTTTGAATGTATACTAATAGACGCTCTGTATTTATTTATAAGTTCAAATACAAAAATAGCATGTACTCAAATATGAGTCGCCCTTTAAAATTAACGTTTCAAATATATATATATATATATATATATATATATATATATATATATATATATATATATACCTCCAATCTATTGTTATGCTTATAATAATTGGAACGATGAATAAGATAAGAACAGTAATAAACTTCTTAGCTCATCTACTCACAAGTGGACTTAGACAGTTATGTGATGCATTATACACCCTTAGGCGATCATGTATCTTTCGATACATGACTAACGAGGTAGATTTTTTTTCCCCACAGTAGGTTGCTATTTCTGTCTGCGGTAGAACTATATTTACCCAAGGCTATATTTTCCCATTTATTGGGGGAGAAGTAGAGGAAACATACCTTTCCCAATGTAATGAATTAGACTGGAATTCGAACTCGGATCTACCGATTCCTTAAACAGAGCCGCTATCCATTACTCTACCTCTCAGAAGGGTACTACTTATATAAAAGTAGATAGACATTAATATTTAATTAAAACCAAAATTTGTGCAAGCTGAATTCATATTTTTACTACCATGGCTTATAGTTCTTGGGTAATGACCCGTTCAGTGAATGTCAGTCAGTTATGTGCCATGTGTGATACACACTTAGGCGATTATGTATCCTTCGATACATGACTGACGAGGCAGATTTTTTCCCCGCAGTCTGTTGCCATTTCTTTCTGCGGTAATTGGCTTCGAGTGGAATTCGATGTTGGTAGCGGCTGAGGATTGAGGATTCGCAGAGCCGAGTTCGAATTCCAGTCGAATCCATTACATTCATTTACGTGCTAATAGCCTTGTAAAAGGTATGAATCCTTTTCTTCTACCCCGAGCAGGACAGACCGAGTTCTGTAGCCTTGGATGGCAACTGGTCTCCCGCAGAAAGAAATGGCAACATATTGCGTGAAAAAATCTCTCTCGTCAGTCATGTGTCGAAAGATACACGATCGCCTAGGCGTGTATCACGCATGGTATATACCTGACTGACTAAGCGATTGTACTGAAGAGAAACTAAAAGGGAATAATAATAATAATAATACTAATAATGATGATGATGATAATCATAATAATACTAATACTACTACTACTAATAATGATGATGATGATAATAATAATAATACTAATGATAATGATGATAATAATAATAATACTAATGATAATGATGATGATAATAATAATAATAATAATACCAATAATAATAATTATGATGATGATGGTGATAATAATAATACTACTACTACTACTACTACTAATAATAATAATAATAATGGGACTACACAATACACACTGACAGAACAATCAAGGCCAACCGGCCAGATATTGTTATTAAAGACCACAAACAAAAACGGTGCCTCCTTATTGATATGGCAGTCCCTGCTGACTGCAATGTATCTTTGAAGAAATTCAAAAAGTTGTCAAAGTACAAGGACCTTGAAATAGAAATCTCGAAAATGTGGCATATGGGAACATCAACAATCCCTGTTGTAGTTGGAGTCCTAGAACTGGTTGGAAAAGATTACAGTAGACTAATTGAAGGGATTCCTGGAAGTCCATGCCTCAAGGAGATACAAAAAATTGTTCTGACAAGTACAGCCCACACCTTACGAAGGGCTTTATCTATGTAATTTAATTTTTTTTTTTTTTGTCAGTGGAAAGTGTCATGACGCCATTTCTAACCTTAGGTCCCTGGTCGGGACCCGGAAAGAAATGTGTAAACGCCAGAAATCAAAGAAAATAAAAATAATAATAATAATAAAAGACAAGCCTGATTCCTTTTAGCTACTCACAACGTCCGATGGTCATCTCATACAGTTTCACCTCTGTTCCCAGAAGATAGAATACTTGTAGAGATCTGACCGTGTTCACTATAACTCATTAACGCAAACCGTTACAAATCTTCTGTTGGTAGGTATTAATAGGCTAAGAAAAAGGGTATTTTAATGTAGTTTTTCTCATTAAGACCAGGTTGGGCATTAGAGGGTTAAGAAAATTCAAACATGAAAGCAAATAACTTCCTCTTTTGAAAGTGATGTAGGAAATTTAGGCGAATAATTACAACAAAACTGAATTCTGATGTCTAAATGCTATTGATGAATGTAGAGCTACATTAGATGAATCTAACTACCGAGTTTGGGTTCTTCATAGATATAGTCAATCAACACTACTTAGCAAACAGCAATACGTAGACAGTAATAAAACAGTTTCAAAGCTAACAAATACATGAAAAGGCACTAGCGATTTTTTATGAAAGAGTAAAAAAGTGTAAATGTTTATGTTAAATTATATTCCTGCACAGTGTATCACTCGGAAGCAATATAACCTCCTGCAAGAACTGTTCAATTCGAACAGTAGAAAAATTACCAAAATGATTGGCTGAATGTCTGTTGGGTTTTTATTCAATTAACCTATATTAATATGAAAAATAATTACATTTTAATTTTCCTTAATTAATACATTTTGCTATAAATCGAGCAATATACGTCGTCTTTCAGCCAAGAAATTTTCTCAGTACTGATGAAGGCTTCTAATGGATTCACTTGAAGGTGTTGGAATCCGTTTACATTAAGTTCTAGCCGTCATCGCTCTGGAAGCTGGAATGGTTGGTAGGCTTAGAGGTAAAGAGTATCTAACAGATATTTATATAACATTTGGTCTTTCGTGTTCATTTTTAGCAGGTGTTCAAATTCTTCGTCCTCGACTGAGTTCTGGTGGGAGCTGACCGATAAATCGGTTTAGTGATCTCTTTTGTTAGCAATGATTTGGAAGAGGCAGCCGAAGTTTCTGGGACAGATAATGAGGAAGGAGGGCCTGGAGAATCTGATACTCACGTGTCGAATAGAGAGAAATAGAGACGAGGGAAAGCGGCCCGTGGCATACCTGGCGGGCTTGAGCAGGTGAATGACAGAACTTGGTCTGAGTGGGGAAGCAGAGGGAAGGAACTTGTTGAGAGCTGCACGGGATAGGAGCAGGTGACGAGCCATGATCGCCTACGTCCTGAAAGGATATGTCACATAAAAAGAAAGAAAGAAAGAAAGAAAGAAAGAAAGAAAGAAAGAAAGAAAGATCGATCTCTTTTGTTAATCGTTCTGCTTTTCGATATTGCCACTTTGGGATAATGGTGTAATTATGGTATTTATTGTGGGCACGTGGCTGAGTGGTTAGAACGTTCGCATTCTGACAATGAGACCCGGGTTCGAATCTCACCATGTTCGATTTGTCAGGAAGGATGCTTCTTGATGTTATCGGACTGGAGGGGTCGATTCCAGCGTCCGGCACCTTTGGAAAGTGCCTGAAAACCATATCACAGGGTGAATCAAACCTTGTGAGTGAAATTGGGTAGACAGAACCCTTGAGGGCCATTGATAGCTGTCGCTGGCATGAAGCCACAAGTCATAGTGGCCATCTTGCTGGCATTATTCAAATTGTTGATCACGCTAGATAACCCGCTATTTTCAAGAAACTATAAGTAAGGTCTGCTCAGCAGAGTTGCAATATAATCCACAGTGGTCTCTCCAGGTACTGAATAAAGACAAATGCGCCTGAGCAAGGGTCTGCAATAGGTAGTGGCTAGACACCCTAGTAGACCGGTATCCGCAAATAAGAGTGGCCAGGTATACAATGGTATTTATTAACCCACTTTGTTGTTAGTTTTTCTTCTTGTTTTGCTATGTCAGTTTTTTATAATTTTATTAAAAAATTGGTTTGTTCGATTAGTTGAATTATCGATAATATATGTAAAAATAAATAAAAGAACAAGTCGAACAAATCCTAGTGATCTTATGATTTCTAAATATACCAGTTTCTAAAGTAGTAAAACTAGTAGCTTAATAATGACGAAATTCTTCTTACTGTGAAATAAGATAAAACAGAAATAATGGCTCTCAAGAATACCTGCATTTGTAATCTAAATGTTTTTAATGGACTCAAACAATGACAGTACATATGTAGTACTTTTTTCTTAGAAGAGGGTCTACATTTAACCAACATCTTTATTAATTTTACTCCACAAGAGAGGAACAAATTCGTTACTCTAGCATGGCGTACTTTCTAGCTGTTATATAGCCAACTCAAAACAAAAAAAACCTGACATAATCAATAATAGTGTTTTATAATGTTTACTACTGTATGAATTAAATTATTTTATAGATATTATTATTCATTTTATTATGGAATCAGTGAATATTGCAAGTATTTTTAATTTTGGTATTATTAGTGTTTGACGCAGGTGTGAAAGGAATTCTTGCCCGGGGCGTTGTAGTTGGGTACAATGACTTGGCACACCGTATGTTGTTTTCTCCCGGTCACAACAGGGAGTATTTTTTAGCGATGGAAAATCCGGTAGGAAGGACAAAAGTTTTTTTTTTACTAATGTGGGTGTGCGTGTCTGAGCACGTGCAGATCGGAGTGTGTATTTGCTTGTATGAAAATGAGTGATGAATATATGCGTGTGAGTGTCTAAGTCTATGCGTGTTTTCCCGGTGTCCCCAGAATAGGACGGTGTGCTTTTAGCGGATTTCACAGAGAGACAAAAAGTCCAAGGGAAATATGGAAACAAGTTAGAAGTGAAGGAAGAAAAACTGAATAATATTTGAATGAAAAAGATGAAGACTTGTGAAGAGGAGGTTCGAGAAGTAACAGAAAAGTGTATCTGTAAAAGACATTGCATAAAATGAAAGAAAATTAAGAAAAAAAAAAAAAAAAAAGAAAAAGGCCGAGCAAGTAAAACAAAGTCCAATGATAAAAAAAAAAACGAATTAAATGACAAAATAGGATATTTAAATCCCAAATAAATAAACAGAATGTTTTCAAAATAAAATATTTTAAATCTAATTTCATAAAAATGAACTATATTTTCTGTTAAAACTGAAATATCCTACGGTAATCACCACAATATATGCTTTTCATCCAGTTCATTTCTTTCGATTACTGTATCCTGTTCCATTTGCTTGCGCATGCTCAGAAAACGTCTCTTTATTCTCTTTCTCTTTTCGCATATCCGTAAGGTATTCTAACAAGATAAAAAAAAAAATTAATGAAAGGTCAGAATGCAAAATCATAAATAAAGTAAAAAGAAAAAAAACAAGAAATAAAACCCTATTAAGCGTTGTCGGCACTCTTCAACAAGGAAACAGAATTGTTTACAGAATGAGGTTTAATCGGGAGAAAAGAACATAGAAAACAATAGGTCAACACACAATGTTTTCTCTTTAATTCGTTGATTAGGCCAATTATCATTTAAACTGTCACCGAGACATTTATTTTCGTCATAAATATAATTGTTACCATGATTATTATCGTTGTCAATGATGATATGGCTACTCCTCACTTTGAGTCTTGTTTTATTTGATTTCATTTCAGAAACGCAGTACTTCAGACTCTCTGTCAAAAATCGTTTAAACATGTAATCTATACTGTAGTTATTAGGATTTGACATGTTTTCTCTTTGGCTTTTCCATCACCACAAGCAAAATTATCCCATTAGTCATAGCTTATGCAATATCTCAAAGAAAAGTAGCACTAAAAATACCCACTTTTCAATGAATAGAATTAAAATTTATGCAATAAAGAAAGAGAAAATATTAGCACCAACATAGATATTACTAGAAGCATGGCCCGGCGATATCCATGCTTGATTCAAAAATCGTACGACTCATGCAGCAATCGCTATCACTTGACTTAAAATATTTTTGCCTTTAAATGAGTGCCCTTTGCCGTGCTGATGTTGCTACATGCCTTACTTCTTGCCTATCTCACACTGCGAATTTTTTCTAAGCTCTATACTAAACATTAAATCTGTTACGAAAAAAAGAACTAAACAAAATGAACACAAAACGATCAGCTTTAAAAAAGGACTCGTAACTGGAAAAACCGATGAAAAAAAGAATGTTAACAGCAAATACTTTTTCACACCCAACCCAGTTCTGCGGAATCAGAATATACATTGAGTTTAAGCAAGCGAATGAGCCAATTGGAGTAAAGTGCCATGCAGACTTAATTTTTTCCTACTTGTGACAAATGCAGCTATCGATGTTTTTTTTGCATGCTAGCATGCTAGTTAATATTCGTGTCAGTTAGCTGTTGGCTCTCACGCTGGCCAATAGAATCTTCCTGCCTATCTGAGGCAGCCAGCTATAGGCTCTCACTCTGGCCAGTACAAAATGGTCGCAAACTACAGGAAAACTGTCGTAGAAGCCTGAAAAAATTGATTATTTCCACTATCGATAGGAGTTGGGAAATGCAAAATCGGTCTTGGCCTTCCCACTAACTTAGAGCATGTGCATGTAAATTTTGGTGCAAATCCGTCAAAAATTGCGGCCGTGCTTTCGTTACAAACACACACACACACACACACACACACACATCCTACTTTTTATAGATAGAGATAAAACATGCAAACATTTCATCTTCATGGAATAAAATGGGTACTAGACTACCCCGTCCTGTTTATGACAATAAACTACATCCGCGTCCTGGGTAAGACGATAAACTAAATCCATGTCCTGGGTGTGACGATAAACTACCCACGGCAACAAGGCCTCTGATCAGGAGGTTTTGAGGAAAGTGGAACCACCTCGTAATTCCTGGTCTTCCCAGGTCCACCTGACTCGAGGTGGTAGCACCTGTTCGGGTCCCAGCTATGAAGAAATAGTTAACTATCAAACAATGATGGAAACGTGTAAAATAGGTTTTATTACCAGCAATACATTTTCGAAAAAAAATCGCCAGTAATATGTTTTTGGAACAATATTACCAGGTATACATTTCTCAAAAAAGAAAAAAAAGAAAAAAAAGAAATATTACCAGTAATACATTTCTGAAAAAAGAAATATTACCAGCAATACATTTCTGAAAAAAGAAATATTACCAGCAATACATTTCTCAAAAAAAAAAAAAAAAATATTACCAGTAATACATTTCTGAAAAAAGAAATATTACCAGCAATACATTTCTGAAAAAAAAAAATATTACCAGCAATACATTTCTGGAAAAAAAAGATATATTATCAGAAATATATTTTTGGAAAGACATATTACCAGAAATACTTTTCTGAAAAAAAAAAAATTACCAGCAATATAAAGTCTGGTCGGCATTAAATAACTTATTGAGGTTGATATGCCGTAAAACAAACCAAAACAGAAGACAAGATTTGTTTTTCATTTGCTTGAACATAACAAGTTAGACATGCTCTCTAGGGGCTGACATAATGTACATTACTGTTTATGTGTGGGAATAGGGGGGAAACATCACGGAAAATTGTTGCGAGTAATATTTCTTTTAACATTTGAAGGATTGAGACAGCCAACGTGATTTTGGAGTCATAACTAGATACTTGGAAAAATTCACAATCTCAGAGATTTAGGTGGCAGGTGTTTATATCTGGCTTTCACCCGCAAGATTTCATCAAGACCTTACATTATACCGTGCATCTTTAGCTGTGTTTAATGTGCCTTGTATAACTTTATCTGACTGTGTGTCTTGATGAGGATATTTGACAGCGGACATTTTTATCCGATTCACACATTTTGGGGTTCTGAGCTCTATAATAATAATAATAATAATAATAATAATAATAATAATAATAAAATTTCCGCCTGAGTGTTCATATTTCTGTTGATTTCGAAAACTTTAGAGTGGCGATTTGATAATTTTTTTTTAAAAATATCCGAAAAGTCTTTTTATATTTTATACTTAAAAAAACTTCATGATCCCTCCTTTACTTTATCCCTGGTGTTTAATTATATTAACATTTATGGTATGAAAAAAAAAGTATATTTCTCGTTCTGTAATCTTTAAATCAACAGTTTTTTATTGCGTTCTTAACTGATGAACGTTACAATGACTGCCGCTTGTTATAAGATGCTAAAAATCTGACTTGATAGCTGCTGTATTGTAAACTAAAAGTGCAAAAAAACATTTTATAATTCTACTCATGTTCTCTTCCCTTTCTAAAGATCATTGATCTTGTAGCATTATCATGTTTTTGTATTTATAAAACCTATACGAATTAAAACAACAATTGCATAAGAAGCTGGCTTGATTTAAAGGTGTTTAGACTAAAAATAACACAGGATGTTAGAAAATCTTTTCATTGCGTTATTTTTCGACATGCCATATTTTTAGCTATTGCCATATCTGGGCGTAAGCGATCATGACTCCAGATTCCTTTTTTTACCTGTGGATTACCATGTTTTTTTCAATTATAATGGAGGGATTTCGTGTTACACACTGCATGGGTTTCCATGCTTTAATTTTTTTTAAAATGGTTAGCATCAAGTTTACCATTCTATAAAAAAACATAGCTGAAACTAACATCCAGTCCACTATATTATATAACACATAGTTCAAGATAACACCCAGTTTGTCATGCTATATAACCCATAGCTCGAGATAATATCCTGCCTACATACTATATGGCCCATAGCTTAAGATAACATCCTGTCTAACAGGCTATATAAAACATAGCTCAAAATATCATCATTATATGGGTTATATAGCTTATACTATATAACTCATAGTTTAAGATAACATCCAGTCGACCAGGCCATATAACCCATAGCTTAAGATAACATCCAGTCGACCAGACTATATAACTCATAGCTTAAGATAACACCCAGTCGACCAGGCTATATAACCCATAGCTTAAGATAACATCCAGTCGACCAGACTATATAACTCATAGCTTAAGATAACATACAGTCGACCAGACTATATAACCCAGTCGACCAGGCTATAAACCCATAACATCCATCGACCAGACTATATAACTCATAGCTTAAGATAACATACAGTCGACCAGACTATATAACTCATAGCTTAAGATAACATACAGTCGACCAGACTATATAACCCATAGCTTAAGATAACATCCAGTCGACCAGACTATATAACCCATAGCTTAAGATAACATCCAGTCGACCAGACTATATAACCTATAGCTAAAGAAATAAAAGACAGATTCATACCTTTTCCAAGAGCATTTTCGCAAAGGTGAAAGCAAGTGACTAGCCCGAAAATTGATCTCGGCTCTCCGATTCCTATCGATATCTTTATCCTTCATGCATAGCCAGTTATTGATTACTATGAGTGAAAGTTACAAGCATTCATCGATTTATCTCAGCATAATGCTTTTCTGGCTATTTCGTGAACTGGAAAACCTATTAACTAGTATACTCTAAAATATCTTCTCTATTTTATGATGACTTAATATCTGATTTAGGAATTCGGAAAGTAATTGGACTTTGTTTTCCCACGTATCGTGCTTAAACCTTTGAGCCCTGACCACCGCTTTACCGGTGGTAGAGTAACATGAACAGCCACCGGTTAAACAGTGTTTGAGGAAAATGACTTTATGTGCAACCACCGGTTGAACGGTGGGTATACACTTATGACGTGTTTTGCTATAGGTTGTCTTATCTTTATATCTACCGTGAAAAAATTGCATACCAATTATTTGCGAATTTTTAATCAGGAGCCTAGGCTTAGAAGGGTTAAAATTATCCAGGAACGCAGGACTCAAAGGGTTAAGTAACAACTTCAGTGAGAAGTGAAATATTCGATGACCAGAATTTGTAGCCATCTTAGTTCTTTGAAATTCTGTTCCTTCCATTCTCGTACACTACAACTTCCAACTCTAATTATTATATACATTATACGCATATATATATATATATATATATATATATATATATATATATATATATATATCAAGAAAATATGGAAAAACAAAAATCCAAATATGCAAGTATGCTGTTTTAATGTTTTATTGCGAAACAGAACGCTGATCTTAAAAAATTTCAGTTATTCTGTTTTGATTAGTCTTATGTCTATCATCTTTTCATGTTGACTTGAATATCGTCTAATTTTAATTATGTTTTAATAACTATGTCCTGAAGAAGGTCTACTAGACCGAAACGTCTGACGTAACATTGAAACAACATTAAAACAGCATACTCGCATATTCGGATTTTTTTTCCCATATTTTCTTCATACTGTCGGATCTATATCCACATATTTGCTTACATATATATATATATCAGTAGGTTAAAAAAAGTCCATAAAATGTATTGTTACATGTTTCCTTGCTAGATACTGAGTATAAAATTTGCTTTCATAGTTTAGATGCAAGGATTAATGGGCAGCCGAGCTAACAAACGTGCAAACGGACATTCAATAAAAAAGGAAGAAAAAAACGAGAGAGGGAGGGGTTAAAAGAAAGAAGTCATTTGCTTTTATAGTTACATAAACCAGCTTGCGCATCCCCTGAATGGACCATTTAGTGAATGACCTGACACCTCTAGTTGGAGCCTCTTCATACCATCCGTTGTCCTGCTGTGACACTGAAAAAAAAGGCTGTATTCTAGATGAAAGAAATGGACCCTTCCAGATTATCCTAAGCATCATTTATTCAATAAAGCTTTCAATTAACAGAGACACTCACGTATAGAATGACAATGACGTGGTAGATCTTTACAATAATTTTGTCCAGACCAGACATTAACAAAGTAAAAAAACAAAACAAAACAAAAAAACTGTCCTATTTAGACAGGTTTACTTTTCAACTAAGCAGATTTGGCTGATGAAATAATTGGTAACTTTCCCACTGATGCCAGAACGAAAAAAAAAACAAAAAAACAATTCGGGACGGCATAAGAATGAATTTAAAACACTGGATTTCCGAACAGCCAGATCATTTTTTTATCGTTAAAGTCAGAACAAAAACAGATAATAAAATTAATACTTTTATTTATAAAAGTTTTTTTTTTCCAAAAATGGAAAATGAATGTAATTTGTGGATGCAGATCCTTTTGATTTCTGTAAGAAATTCGCTTTGAAAAATAAAAATATTGGCTCATGTCGTCGAAGTTGAATGCTAAGATATACTAAATCAATTTGTTTTGTTTGAGAAAATAGCTGAGCTTTAATCTGGCAAAATTGCATCTGCTATGAAAGAGCATAGCACTGATATTCATTTGCTGACAGTTTACGGAAACTAATCAGTGGATGTGAGCACAGTTAGGTTCTGGATAATCTGTTTAATTGAAAACTTGAGCATTTTTAAAATTTGCAGCATTCAGAGTTCATGTTAGGGAATATATTGGAAAATTATACTTAAAGAAAACAGACAGCGTAGACTATAACGCTCTTACGAGTTTAACGTTTGGTACGTTAAAATATAAAATCTTATCTATTTTGAATCGTTTTATTTGTACCCTCCTATTACGTTAAATAATGAACTGCATTCATACACATGATTGTTATTGCAATAGTTCATTAAATTTGTTAAGCTCAAATATTTAACGATGAATTAGGGAATTTCCACACATATAGTCGTGGAACTCGCAAAAAGCTTATACAATTTATGATTCTTCATAAATTCAAATAAAAAAGTGAAATTTTTACGTTTACATCTGGTACAGGTGGTAAATGTTTAATAGGTCCAGATACAGTTTCAATCAAATTTAACTGGATATAATAAACACGTAAATTCCAGACATTACACAAACTTGAATTTGTACATCCATCGAGGTGTATCATCAAATTCACATGATATCCTTTACAAATTAACATGTCATGTATATGAATATTTTCTTACTTTACCCTTCAAGCAAACACTATGCAAAAATTTTATTTAAAAAAAAATCAACAAAAGCCAAACATAAAAGAGAGTCATTGTATTTTAGCTCAAAATGGATTCTTAAGTTTTCTGACTGTAAAAGGATTTAAGTTTTTACGTGTCAGCAAATCCGACGAAAATCTAATAAATTTAAACATTTAATTAATTGAAATTCATATCTAGTAAGATGTTTCACCTGAAAGTAATGAATTTTTTTTTACATTTTGCTTTCCAACATCGCGTGTCCCGTTTAAATCTGAAAGAGATATCGTGCTGGGAAATTTTACTACTGAAAGTCAATACAGAAAATTTCAATTTAAAAACCTATTTTCCTTGTGCTATTTATTTTAATTTTTCAGAAATAAAATATGTTTTTAATTATGCTGTTCACATATTTTGTTGGTGAGATATTTTTAAGACATTTAAAAAAATGTTTACTGGATATTTTAGAAATGAGAAAAAAAATGACATTTATCTCGCTGTTTTAAATTTTGTTGTACATTCTTTTATTTCTTTCATATGAATTAGTTTCATTTTCTAAATTTCATGAATGTATAATTAGGAAACTTCAAATATTGTCTAATTTTGTGGTGATTTAAGTAAGCGTTTGCATCTCAGTTCAATCTCAGTACATTTAACGGAAAAAAATCATGACCACAATCACAGTTTAGAGAGATATTAGTCGGTAATACATCAGTGTTACATCTTATTATTATCTTAATAATAGCGTAAAACTTAAAATTCTGGAAGCCCTTTATATAAGAGAATTGTGGCCAAATAAAGTAAACTATGAGTACAGCAACAACGTTCTTAAATATTTGTAGCAGAAATGTTTTATATAAAAAATACTAAATTAAAATACTATAATTTAAAATCTTTTTTAAAATAAAAATCATTTAAGTTGCCTCCCTTGTATAGCGGTGAAAAATATTTTGAATTTACGGTGTTAACGCATAAAGCATCAATAGATATGCAACCCTGAAGATGCCGTCAGATAAGATTGAAAGTACTTGGGGGGGAGGAGATATTCTAAAGAAAATTTTGGATTTTTCTTGATCAATTTTCTACAGCCACTAAGAAATTAATTTGTGGATTTGAAAGGATTCAAATTAAAATAAATAGACATAATACGTCTAAATTATTTAACAAAACATGCTTAAATAAAATATGCTGCATATATATATATATATATATATATATATATATATATATATATATATATATATATATATATATATATATATATATATATATATATATATACAGAGGGGAGAGAGAAAGAGATAGAGGCGGAAGAGATAGTGAGGAATAAAGGAGGGATCAACTACGTTATAAATATTAATAATATAATATAGACATTAACAGTTATTTAACCTTACTAACCAGACGCTTCTTCTGTAACTAAAGGGTATAGCATGTCAGATTATATGGCGGGTTCGTGTAGGATACAGATTCCATTCCTGTCGGAAGACACATATTTTCTTTCTCGGACAATCAATCAATCAATATATATATATATATATATATATATATATATATATATATATATATATATATATATATTCTAAAGAAATGCTTCACTGAGAATCGAACGAATGAGAGATGCGGAAAAACTATCCTTCTCTCAAATTCCCAAATCATATTTATTCTTTTTTTTACCCTTTACCGGTACACATTTCAACCACTATATATCTCGTCATCTCCGCGCGCATACCTCCCTGCGTCACCGAAATGCGTACACACGCACATGCAGACACACTTGCATATAGGTACGAGGACGATGGCGTCAAGTGAGAGAGAAGAGTATGGCGACACTAGAGAAAGTAGCATTTAGCGTTTGTTTAAACACTCACATCTCGAGACAGGTTCACGCAACAAAAGCATCAAAGGAAGCATTTAGGTAGAGATGGGCAAATACTGCCATCAGCCGAGTCTCGACATACACGACAGCGGGACGCATTTGTCTGCACGTGTCGCTAAAATATCAAGACCCCCCCCCATCCACTACACGCAGTTCCGATTCGAGTCACTTGAATATCTGGCGACCATCGCCCCCGGCATATCTATTTGCTGTTGTCAATGACATTAACATTTTCAGATATATTTGATATGATGTTTGACCACACGCATACACACAGAGGTGCCACCTTATAAATAAAACGAGCATGAAACAGAGATATGCACACACATACACGCGTCACTCACCGGAATATAGGCTAGAATTCAAGGAAATCAAGTTCTTAAATCTAAGTTTTGAGACGAAATAATAATAAAAAATCAATAAAAATATCCTTCATTTTTACATGATAAAAAAGATTTTTCTCATCGCTAAGCCAAATCAGTTTTGACTAATTATAATAGCCCAATTTTACATAAAGTTATATATATACATATTATAAGTATAAGTTATAATGCTCATGTAAATGAACATCATTCACGCAACACACATACGTTTATACGACTTTGCGTAAATAGTAGATACTATATATATATATATATATATATATATATATATATATATATATATATATATATTATTAAAAAGAAGAGAGAAACCGGAAACGGTTATGGCTGTAATTTGTATTTTTTTACG
>CAHIKZ030005425.1:97500-127500 GCA_903632075.3 Acanthosepion pharaonis | reverse complement strand
AGGATAAACACAGGTTGTTTATTTATCTGGATCAATTCACACATTTTAGATTGTAAACTAATTACTTTCCTCAAATTTGTGCGCCTATTCATAAACGTTCTCGTATGCAGATATAGATAAATATACACACATGGCAATCTGCACACCTGCAAATAAATTGCAAACATACGCATATACAGAGTTCGGCAGAAAATACCTCCCATATAATGGTAAGACACTAGTGGTAATAGTGTTTTCATCTAGCTAACGTCTTTCCATTATGTGGGAAATATTTCTGGGTTGTCTATGTTGGAGTTATTCCTGTCGCACCCCATATATGTGATGAAAATATGATTCTAAGGTACGCTATATTTGTAGGTAAAAGTACTAAAAATCATGGATACAGCGTATGTAAATATAAAATTAACCATCGAGGTTGTGCGTTGCCCCAGTTGGTTCTGTCGAAAGCGTTTGCTAGTTGACACTCTCTAAGCCTATAAATAGGCAATTATATTCTTGCTGACTGATATGTCCCGGAAAGTAGCTAAGTGCTTTTGGCTACTGTAACCAAGTAGTACACGGTAGCAGTAATAGACTGGTACTCGCCGTACTCGCAGGTAATAGGTGTAGACCAATAGGATAGCTAATGGCATAGTCTAATGAACGTCGTCAATCCTCTTAAACTCTGTCGGACCTACACGCCCGTCTGTATTTATAACGGACACCAACCAATCATATTGCAGTGAGGGGAAAATCAGGTGTATGCATATTCCATTATATCACTGACCCTGTGTGTTGGTCTATTAAGCTCTAGCTTCCAAATGTATCCGCATGTAAATAGGAAAACTGACCCCAAAGCAGGTTCGCTTCTTCGATCGTCCTTTGACTTTTGAACTCTCTCACACACGCATACACACACAAACGTGTCTATCATACATGTTTGTTACACACAAACACACGTGGTATAACTTGTTTTAATGTTTTTGCTTTCGTTACAGTTGTCTACAACTATAATTCCTTTTGTTAATACATGCATTGTCGTTTCTTTTATATTTATTGTTTTGTGCCTTTTATTTTTAACTAGACTCACATTGTGTTCGACAATATTGTTTGCGGGATAAATTCTCAAGGAGCCCTTAAACATTTCCTCTCCAAATTGTTGATTCCAGCAAGATAATCGTCACTAATATTTAATCAAACATACTATCATCACGTAATAAGGAAAGCACCGGGGGTCGAAAGTCAGATTCATGCTTGAACACAATCTTCAAATCATCATCATATATATATATATATATATATATATATATATATATATATATATATATATATATAGAGAGAGAGAGAGAAAGAGAGATATATATAGAGAGAGTAGGGCATTGCGGAGTAATGGGTAGCGGCTCGGATTGAAAGCCAAGTTCGAAATCCAGTCGAATCCATTACATTCACTTACGTGGGAAAGGTATGAGCCTCTACGTCTCACCTCCGACTGTCCTGCTACTTACCCACAGCGAATAGCTTTACATGCCAGCTGTTGTAGGGGAAGACTTCTGAATTGCTGGGTCGTTTGAAGACCTTGCTCTTGGTGCACCTGGTCTCTGTATTTGGCTCTTCAAATATACGATTTGGTTTAGCAGAAAGCTTTCACAACTATAATCAAATCATATCTCCTGTGTGTTCTAGTAACTGAGTTGTGTGACCCTCATATATCGAGTATATATATATATATATATATATATATATATATATATATATAGAGAGAGAGAGAGAGAGAGAGAGAGAGAGAAAGAAGAGCTGGAGAAGAAAGATTATTTTGACCTTTCTCCCGTTATGGACTTTATTATATCTGCGATATAATAGCACAGTAGTTCCCAGATAGGACGGTATGGAATGCCCGAAAGGAAAAACAATGACAAACATACTTTGTTCTCAGAGACACTTTTAAAACACACACACACACACACACACACACACATATATATATATATATATATATATATATATATATATATATATATATATATATATATATATATCGTGGACTCTAGGTCGACGTGGGCCGTTGACTCGAGCCTACCAATGATCGTAAGCATGGTTAGGTGGCGGAAGGAAGCGAGAACTTCCTGCTGGACCACCTTCGCCGGGATCCCTCACCCTACGACGTTTTAGGTTTAGGCAACTAGTGGTGAAGATTTTGTGCAGCACCAAACACATATTTTGAAGAGCCGAATACAGAGACCTGGTGCATCGTGTGCTCCAAACGACACTCCTCAGGTTTTGAACATATATATATATATATATATATATATATATATATATATGGGAAACGATATATCACATTTCTACACAACAAAGCAACGTATAAGGGTTAAAACAAATGTAAAATCTTACATATAGTATGGAGATACTCTTAACCTGAAGAAACCATTTTTTAAAGGCGCGGGATTCATCTATGTCCTAAAGAAAAAAAGGCCCCATGTGCTTGTAAGCTGCTGGAGGAGGCAAATTTAACCTCAGCCCTTTTGGTTGCCGTGAAAGCTGACTGCCGCTTTTGTCAGTGTATGGAGTGACGCCACAATGCATCTGTCATGTGACCCACGTGATCTATATCGACCAATGAGAGATAAGCGCCTTCTGCATCCCTAAAAATTACATCTGTTTGAACTAGGGATAAATTTACTCTTGAAGAGTGGATGCGATCCAGCAAAAGTGGGCACAGAGGCAGCCGTATAAGAAACACATATTTCATTGTATTTATTTATAAGTGTTTGTGCGTGTACTTTATAAAATAACCAACGCCTAAGGTATGTTGAGGTAGAGACATATCGTTGAAAGAGAGATAGACGTCGGAAACGTAATATTTCTCAATAAATTCCCGGTGAACAGGGTCCAACCACAACTAAACGTTTCATGATTTCTCACGCAATCATCAGACGTTCGGCAAGAGGTATTTGTAAGAAAATGGCACATCTTACTTCCTTGGCAAATTCAAGATGGTACAGACGTAGTTGGTAGATATATACCATGCACAAGTCAACCAAACTCATGAGGGGTAGGGGTTTGCCAAAACGGTCAAGATGGAAATGTAGTAAAGTTATATATATATATATATATATATATATATATATATATATGATAAAATATAATTTTAATGTATGTTATATTTATAGGGTAATGTGTTCAATATCAGGGATAGAGCGTACATAAATATAAAAATGGACATTGAAGTCAGCACAAAAACAGAATCACAACACACATGACCTGATGACTGCCTTTATCCTGAAATAGACTGTCGTCTCTGGGTGTTGACTTCAATGTCGACTATATAGTCACAAACTCCCAACATCTTCTAGGATTCTAATGTCATTTCTTCGAAGTATTCCAGGTATGCTTGCCATTGCTGATGATAAAGGTGAACCCATTTCTAAGCGTTCATCTTGTCGATATATGTCTGATCCCATTCCGAAGTGTGTTGTTTGTGTACATAAAGTCAGTATCTCCATCAGGTTATCTATTGTTATACTGGTCTGTTCTCCTAGGGATGAGTCCGAGGCATATTTGATTATTTTCACGAAGTGGGCGGAGTTTCGGAAACATGAAGGTGTCTTTCCTATTAATGGGTTAATTATATCTACAAAAGAAGCGTCTCAGAGGGTGACACAGAACCTTGGCAGGTAAGAATCGGTCTTAGCGGAATACAGTCTTTGTGAAATTTAGGGAGACTGTATATGTTTAGGGACCTTGGTATAACGATCCGACAACTGCCGGTATGTCTTAGGTAAATCGTAGTTATTTTAATTTTCGATTGTTGTATATTTCTTTACTTTAGTTACCGTATCTAATCAGGTATTCCAGCTTTCTTGTATATTCCTATTTGTCCATCGCTACAGTCTCATTGCCTTTGTCAGCTGGCAGTATGATGATGTTTTCATTCCTCTCTAGGGTTCTGATTGCCAGCTTCTATATTAGTTTCCATCTCAGTTCACCCACCCGTACATGAGGGAGGTTCATTGCTATTTCCTCGATTCGAGCAATGATGTCCAATATGGTATCCGCCCGATGGTTGTGGCGAAGTTGAGGCTCTTGTTTAGTAATGACTCCTCAATTTTGATGGATGTCGATTACTGCATACACCTGGGGTGGGGGGTAATGGACCTTGTGCCTTACCTTCTTATCTTTCACTGGAAAATACGAAAAAATAAGGAGTCGGTACATATGCTAGGATCAAAAAATTCTCTCAAGCCGTCCAAGCATAGAAATGAATACAAAATGGCAACCAGTAATACGGAGTTCTAAAGAAAAGTAATAATAACAAGAAAATTACAATATGAGCGCTGATAAATAAATATATATATATATATATATATATATATATATATATATATATATATATATATATACTGAGACATTATACTTATAAGTTCCAAAAATCATACACTCAAGAACGCATGGCAAAGTGGAAAAAAGACATGGTTGGACTCAGTGACTTGACCTAAAGTGTTGTGGTGAACAAAAACTTGTTGAGGTGAGTTAAAGAGAGATAAGTAAGACATCCGGAAGAGGCATGACACGTGGAATTAGAACAATCTACCCCGCTGGACGAAATAAAGGGTTCAGTTCGAAATTCCAATCACTTGAAGAAGGCCGGAGCGTACAACGGACGAAACGTCATGAATATAGCAATAAAGACGAGGGCAACAGCTCGAACAATGTAAATAATGAAAATTATTACAATACCTCATCTCTGAAATATAGAGAGTTATTGATATTTATTTCCTAATTTCAGATATATGAAAATTGCCATAGATCGAAAGAAAGATATAACATCAAAAAGAAATTGAACATCATGTAAAGTCATTGGGTAAAGAAAAAATATCTTTCAAATGGCGAAAAATTTGAATAGATATCACATCATCAAAGGGGAAACCTTTAAACTGACACGGAGAAGAAAAATAGCTTTAAGAATATCACAAGAAATTTGAAAAAGGAATAATAATATGGTAACAAACCCCAAAAATGTCTAACCAGCATGCAAATCCTGTTGTTTTACACGTAAACAGAGAAGAAAAATGGAGAATATTAACATTAATGAATGCCATGAAAATAAAACTTTTAAGTAAACATCGCAAAGAGAATTTTTTAAATTGAATGCAGAATACATCAACAATGATTTTGTAACAATTATATTTACTGATGAAATTCTAGCTAGTGTTTTTCATAGGCTTAGTCAATCATCATTTACAAAATAATATTGGAGATAGATTATAATATATTGTATTCGCATTATACGTTGTAGTGTCTATTCAAATTTGATGTGAATTCCGAAACTATTGTAGCATACCTACGGACGATAATAGGTATGTCCTCAATCACATAAATACAGTAGTAAATACTGTATGTTGGTCTATATTTGGAGATTCGTCTCCAGCTGTGCTGGTCGAACTCTCTGCCTTCGGGCAGAAAGGATCCCCAGGCGAGGCTATGATGAAGGACAAACTCTCGTCTCGGGAAACAGAGATCCAGCCTCGTTTTATACGGGGTCTTGGGGAATTTTTGGATGAGGCTACGTGTTCGGATACCGTACATTAAATTCGGCTTTGTGCCACATTTGACTGAGTCAGATGGAATATATCCTGCAGTTGGTGGAATTTACTTGACTTCATGTCTAGCAACTGACTACTTCTTCTACCCGCCGCTGGCGAATCTTATATGTTGTTCTTGTACTAAGTATTATCGTTCATTACCAACTTTTGTTTGATTATTCTATTCAGTAACCTTCCCTAGGTTACAGGAGAATCATTTTATAATTTCTTAGGCAAGATATATTATGTGGTACAGGTCACATGCAAGACAAGTTAAACTAAAGCGTATAAACAAGCAAGACATTTTTTTTCTTTCATCAACACGTTTCAAAGTCGCTAATGCAACGAAATATTCTCTAGCCTCTTCAGATATTTAGTTCAGTCGGAGACGATGACAATCATTAAAAAGCTGCATGTGGCAATGAATAACTATATTACATGATAAAAAATCAAGTTCCTGGAAAATAAAATAGCACGAATGAAGCATTTAAGCACATCCTCCTTTAAGTATCTTTCGAAATGATAAAAAAAATAGAGATACACAGATTAAGAGAATCCCAGGAAACCGCCCATTATCTTAGAGAAAAAAAGATTGTGTTTATAAGCACCGCTCCTATACCCAATAAAATACTCTCAATGTAATACTCCTTCTAAGAAAAAGAAAACTTCCATTTGATTCTATCTTTTTATGTGTCCTGTCCCTTCAAGACGTAAGCGATCATGGCTCTCAACTTCCCCTCTATTCCTTGTAGCACTCAATAGGTTTCGTCCCTCTTCCACCTCTCACAGACCACGTTCTTTCATCCACTTGCTTAAGCCCGCCAAATATGTCACGCTTTCTTTTCCCTTGTCTCTCTTTTCTTCTATTCGACCTGTGAGTATCAAATTCTCCAGGCCTTCCTTTCTCACTAAGTGTCCTAGAAATTTCAGCTGCCTCTTTCTGATGTTAAGTATAAGCTTCCTCCTTGTTTGCATCCTCTTCAAAACCTCATCGTTGCTCACATGCTCGGTCCATGATATCTTTAGCATCCTTCTGTAGAACCATACCACCGTTAACTCAAGTCTCTTCTTCATCTTTGAGGAGTCCGTCCAACATTCGCCAGACATATGTTACAAAGCTGCACAGTGTTCTTTTCTTTGTTACGAAAGAAATCCTCCCGTCTCGTAATACTCTGCCTAGCTTTTAGAATACGTCCTTGGCCATCGCAATAGGTTTTCGAATCTCAGAATCACAATTACTGTCCTCCGTCAAAAGAGTTCTCAGATATTTAAACTTCCGCACCTGCTTGATTTTAGTGTCACCGACCTGTAAGTCGCATTTCGGGATCCTCCTTTTACTGCTGACCATGCATTCTGTCTTCTTGTAGTTTATGCTTAGTCCATTCTCGCTCTCCTTCTGTAGGAGGTATTGTAATTTTTTTTTACATGTCTTCTATCAGTATCTTAAATTGTTAAGATTGTGGCCGCCAATGATGAATCCTGGTAGGATTTTCAATTCTCTCAAAACTGCCTCGTTGTATAGGTTGAATAAACTCGGTGAGAAGACATATCCATTTTGTCTTCTTATAGTTTATGCTTAGTCCTTTCTTAGTGCTCTCCTTCGTTACCGTCTGTAGGAGGTTTTGTAATTTCTTTTCCGTGTCTGCTATCAGTACTGTGTGATCTGCGTATCTTATGTTGTTAAAACCGTGGCCGCCAATGACGAATCCAGGTAGGATTTACGATTTTCTCAGAATTGCCTACTTGAATAAGTTCGGGGAGAAAACATATCCTTGCCTTGCGCCCCTTTCTCTTTTTGTATATCCGCTGAATTCATTCTTTATGCGCATGCGTCCCGTTTGCTGCCAGTTTAGGGTCTTCATTAAAATGATTTGCAAATGTAAGACAAAGTCAGGAAAATTTGAAATGATAATCAAAGACGGAAACAAATAAAGGACTTGAAAACTATTTAATCCATAGAGTAAGAGCAAAAGTAATGAATAAAATGATATATGAGTTATAGCCATTATTATTGATACTCTTTGAACAGACTGGAAAAGGCTTGCAAAAAGATTCCACGAACTGAATAGCAGCGGAAAAAATAGGTGTATGCAGACGACAGCATTACTAAATTAAATGGACTATTAAGAAAAGTGTTAGATTCAATTGAGTTACCATCACCTGTTCTCTAATGTGGGACATCAAATATTTTCTTGCGTGAAAACTCAATACAAATATTATTACTATTAAGCTGCCTGATATATTATGGATTCTAAAAGTAGCAATAAAACGAGAGCTCTGGCAATCGAATCAGTCTCTTATGAGGCAAGTAGGTGAAACACGACTTCAAAAGTAAACAAAAACAGCACAGACCATAGTTCCACTATAGAAGCAAATAGTCTTTTCTGAAGAAGAAAAAAATGTTGAAGCGTTAATGTATCACTTCAGTTTTTACAAGAGCCTAAATATAATGATAATAAGAATAATAATATTTAAAAACGTACATAGATATCTGCATATTCAGAGATTATGATAAACGAGAAACAAAGAAGTATGTAAATATATTGGGAGTAACGGAGATGATTGCAGAGGAAACGAGTTGATATATATATATATATATATATATATATATATAGAGAGAGAGAGAGAGATGAGATGATCATAGAAAGCATGCATATATATATATATATATATATATATATATATATATATATACCTATTTAAAAATTATAACATAAATATTTTATAAAACACTACAAAAATAGCCGTTTTGTTTCAACACTTCTGGTGTCTTATCAAGTGATGATGTTGAATGTAGATTGTAGAATAAAGATTTTAAAAGGTTCAAATTAATTAACCACCCCTCGTAAGGGAAAACACTTCCAGCACATGTAACAGCGTTTCCCCTTAGGAGGGGTGCTTAATTAATTTGAACCTTTTCAAACAAGTTGATGGTATTTCGATGGACCCATTTTGGCAAATATCTTTGTTGGATTCCACGAAGAGTGTATTTAATTGAAACTTAATAAGCCTGATGTTTACTTCCGTTATGTTGATGACACCTTTTGTCTCTTTGATAACAAAATTGAAGCGGGCCTTTTTCTTTCGTCACTTAATAATATGTATCCAGCTTTAAAATTTACACCAGAAAAGGAAATTGATTCTTCACTTCCTTTTCTTGATGTTTTGGTTAGCAGATCTTCGACGGGTTTTGTTACATCTGTTTATCGTAAACCGACATTTACTGGTTCATATAACCCGTTGGGATTCGTTTTGTCCCGTAAAACGTAAAATTAATTTAATTAAAACCCATTGACCATAGGGATTTAATGATCTGTTCTAAGATTAAGTTCAATGATGAACTCAGGTTTATTACCACTACTCTCTGCAATAATTCCTAACCGTTGGTCAGTGTTCACTCAATAATTAAGAATAAAATTACTGAATTCAATAAAGTTAAACCTGCTATCGTACAAAGATGTCCTGTATACCTACGCCTTCCTTGGCTGGGTGATATCAATGATATATATGCTAGGCATGTTTCCGTAGAGGTTAGATATTGTTACTTTGCTGCTAACACTAGTGTTGTCTTTTTCTGCCAGGCCTGTCTTTCCATCCATGCAGAAGTACGTTCTCCCTCCACATCATAATAGTTCTTTAATTTATTTCTTTAAGTGTAGTTTAGGCTCACACTACAGAGGGAGAACAACTCAAAGGCTGGATCATCAGAATAAAGCAACACGTTCCAACAAAATTACGCAATCTTAAGTACACCCCTTCAGAGTTTCTGACCAATGAGTATGGGTCTTCCATCGCAGGGCGCCTAATAAATAGCCATAATTTTGTTACTAGTTTCAGTGTGGACTCATTTACGATTCTTAGCAAGTCCCACTCGAATTACCACTTGAAAGTGTTGGAGCCATTTATATTTTATCTTTGAAGACCTTTCTGTGTAAACAGAAGGATTTCGTACTGGGCTTCCAACTAATTTCCATCTAAGCAATATTCCCCAATACATGTTGTCCATCTCTTTTTAGTGATAATTCTATTAAATTTATTAACCACAGTTTAGCTCTGTTGAGCGGTTTGAAACCGGTTAGCTAGCCCGTTTTTTCGTTTTACTTTTTATCTATTATCATCATGAGTGGTTATAAAAATAACTTTTGTCTTTTCATGGCGGTCATAAAATTTTGTACCACAAGCCATATCTTTCTTTCTTTCTTCTCCTTCTTCTTCTTCTTCTTCTTCTTCTTCTTCTTCTTATTATTATTATTATTATTATTATTATTATTATTATTTATAATATTTATATTCGAACTATAGCCTTTATGTTTGATGTTGTTATCACTACGTTTCAGGAGTTGTGCCATGTGGCCTTCCTCAGGGATATATTAATCTCGGTTACCTACAGGGAATTCTGAACTGAACACTTTAATCTACGGGTGTAGACTGTTCTCGTTCGACTGCTCATGTCTGGGGATATCGTCTAGTTCTTCTTTTTAAGTATCTTCCTGATGTCATCAATTCACAAGTTGGCATCTACGGAGACGACATTACTATTTACTTCTGCCTCAATAGTAAATCCGGTATCGCTGAAAAAAACTAACCTGGCCGTTGATCTCAAAAATTACCTCCAATCTGTGGTTGACTGCGGTAATAGACGGCTTGTAAACTCTAATGCCTCTAAAATGAAACTGCTCTCACTTACCCACCATAGAGTTCCCTCCCTGTCTTCTATCAGGATGGCTGATTCCCAACTCCACGAGAGCGCCTTTCTGCGCCTGCTTGGTCTCACGCTGTCGACTGACCTGAAGTGGAATGACTACAGTGAATCTATAGCTTCATCTACCGCAAGGAAAGTTGGTTCTCTGTTTCGCATCAGAAGGTTTTTTTTCTCGTCTAAGTCCATCCCCCAAATCTACATGTCAACCCTTCGTCCTTGCATGGAATACTGCTGTCATATATGGTCTGCTGCTCCTGCTGTTCATCTTGAGATCCTTGACAAAATCCACAGAAGTAATTGGTCCTGATGTGGCGTCTCGTCTGCATTCACTTTCTCACACGCGTCCTGTGGCTTCTCTCTGTCTTTTCTACAAGTATTTACATGGCAACTGCTCTGACAAGCTATATTCACTGGTTCCCAAACTGCATGAATTTAAGCATGCTACTAGATTGGCATCTCAATCCCATCCTTTCACTGTCGAAACATCTAAATGAAGCCGTCTCTTCAACAGCTCCTTATCCCGCACTTCTCGTTGGTGGAACTCCTTTCCTATGACTTGCTTTCCTGAGAGCTGTAATCTTTAAATCTACAAATGTAATGTCAATCGACATCTTTTGCTGCCTTGACATTGATTCTCGTCCTTCTCTTAATCGTTTTTCCAAGGACTCCTCTTTACTCTTACTCTCTGCAACCTCTTGCGTGTTAGTTGCACACCCGCCTTGTTTGGGGTGATATGTTTGAAAAAAAAGAAGAAAAAAAGTCTAAGTTATTGCTCGTCCGTTTCCACGGAGTAACAGGGACCCACTACGCGGCCCAGAGTTTGAAATCATAATCAACACGTCCCCAAATTCACGAACCAAACACTTTAATCGACTAGTCTGTTGTCCCGTAGCGTAAATAATAACTTACCATCCCAGAAACTCCTCTTCTTCTTCTTCTTCTTCTTCTTCTTCTTCTTCTTCTTCTTCTTCTTCTTCTTCTTCTTCTTATTTCCTTTGATTTCTGGTGTGTAAAAATTTCTTTTCGGGTCCCGCACAGGTACCTAATGTTAGAAATGGCATTACCCACTGACCAATTAAAGGGGAAAAATCACATCCATAAAGCCTTTCGCAAGGCGTGGGCTGTACTCCTAAGAACACTTCTTCTTCTTCTTCTTCTTCTTCTTAACACGTGCCAATATCCGTAAAAATCTTGCTACTTTTCAATATTCTAGCAGAGTCCATTACAGCCGTCTTAAAAAAAATCTTTGAGCAATTGTGATCAATATTTATTTTCTATCCGACAAGAACGATGCGATACCGTCATATATTTCATACAAAATGATCCTATCTCTAGCTGTGGGGGGTGACAAAATTCGCCTTTAATACTTTGTGATAAATCATTGTCTCAAACAGCCCTTACTGATATTCATACTCAAATGACTGATAAAAGAATTAACAAATTTATCTGGAATGTCAGAGTAACTATGCTATTTGTGACCCTTAGAGTTAAGCGGTTCTTCAAGGTGTGACATTTCATTGGAACACGTACTGATTTATGTGCTACTTCTGATAGTATTTTAGCAGGTGTTAAAGTAAAGGTGTCCATTTGTCCGCAGCCGTATATCGTATCATCGGCCTTATATTTCCTTTGTTTCTTTTCTTCTACATTTCTCTCTTACAATGTAGTCTTTATCTGACGTCTTTACTAGATAACTGCAACTAAGCCGGTTCGTTAGGCCTTCGCGCGTCAGTGTCTTTCCGTGTCCAGCCTTCGGCACTACATTCAGATTTTGTTGAATAATGTGCTTTAAAGAAATAAAGAAGTTCGAGAACCAACACTTAAGACAGTCACTTGGTCCTCGTGTCGATTATAAACGGACGAATTTCAAAATCAAAAGCATCCGATCGACGACAGCGTTGGGAGATTTGGCACTATTTATTTTCATGAAAGGACTTTTTCTTGTCTACCTTCAACAATGAAGAGGAAATAACATTAGCTTTCTTTTTATTACATAGGAAATAAAACTTAGAATTATCGATGCACTGTTTTATAAGCACGAGTCTGAACGTGCAAGAAAAAGCAAGGAATTATTTTATTCCGACCTTTTAATTATTTCAAGCATTCACTATAATAACTCTTGACGTAACACACACACACACACACACACACACATATATATATATATATATATATATATATATATATATATATATATATATATATATATATTCGGAAACAATGAACGAGTGGAGCAGATGATATTAAAAAAAAAATGGAGTATTTACCGGTTACACGAACCGGGTTTCGACGATAGGAATACTTCAGGTGATATTGGCAAATTGTTTTTGTTTAACGACAGTGTGTTTCATGCTAAAACTAATCGTCAGGACATGTGGGTTGTGTTTTTTTTCAACTAACACACACACACACACACACACACACACACACACACACACACATATATATATATATATATATATATATATATATATATATATATCCAGGTAAAAAAATGAGATCAAATGAGTATAATTCCTATGTCCGTAACATTTAATTTAAGAGAGGGCTCAATACAAAGTAGAACTAAATATTATTTATTTTAGGATATTAAAACGAAAATATGATAAAAATCACTACACAATTACAATTTTTTCAACACTACAAATGTGTCTCCTCGGGCGATGTTAAACTACTGACGAGTGAGCGATTATTTTAATTTCAAAAAGCAGAATACTTCCTCTTTTTTTCTCGAGAAAAAAAAAGAGAATTAAAAATAGTTTTGTGGGTTTAAACTTGATTAATCAATTGGAAGTAACCTACGCTATATTCAAAATAAATTCAACCTTCGCTAAATGTTAGAATTTAGTGTAGGTCACATACGATTGGTTAATCAAGGTTAAACCCACAAGTCTATTTTTAATTCTGTTTTTTCTTTTCTCGAGGAAAAAAGAGGAAGTATTCTGCTTTTTGAAATTAAAATAACCATCCAACCACTAAAAAACAGCTTCAAAACTGTCTTTCAAATTAACACTACATGATATATATATATATATATATATATATATATATATATATATATATATATATCCAAATGCAGCACTACTTTTCTTAGCCTTGTTGATGCATGTTCTGTAGCAAATCTATTAAAATGTTTTCTTATTTGTCTTTCACTTATTTTATTTTTTATTTTCGAACCTAAAACCTTTCGGTTAATGAAAACTCTTCAATTTCAGACAACTCCGAATCGTATATTCTGATCGCGTTTAAACTCATAAATCTGGCACTCGTTTCTGTATATATGTTAACACTTTTCGAATATTTATTTGCATGTGAAACTGCTAGATTAAGCACCCGCTTGTTAGAGGCACGTGATAAATGCCAACTGCAAAGCAAAAGCTTTGCGAATTAAAACAGGGTTTAGGAAACTTGTCTCGTTACCCATTTTTTTCTGGAATAACTTCAATCCTTCCCTAGAAAACTCTAGTTGATTATTTTGGGGACTTACTGTGCAGCAGAAGTTAAATTAATATTTCTCAGCAACGTTTCTATAGAACCTTCGACCCTCGATAGTGGTTACCAACTTGTAGCTTTGTGCTAAATTAAATGAAACAGTCAAATAGACATATGTGTACAAGCAAAACATGTCACACTACATTTAATATGCACTTGTAACTGTTTTGTTATGGCTTTGCAAACGGACATTTTGAAAGCCTCTATTTAAATAATCTCTCTATATAAAACAAGGGATGTCTGTGTGTCTGCGTGTCTGTTTATCTGTCTGTCTATGTGATACCTTTTCACTCGAGATCCATCCAACTTATTTTGACCAAATTGGCACATACACTGTTCAATGTAAGAGGTAGTCTTAACGTAAAAAAAATCGATAATTTAAAAAAAAATCAATAATTGATAAGACCGATCAAAAATCGATAAATTCAACTTTCTTCCTCCGATTACGTTCAGACTCGGTATGTATGTTACCTACATGATGACGTGCTCAACAATACCTCATTTTTATTTCTACGTCACTGCATTTAGCGAAAAACAACGAAAAACGAAAAATCGATGTCAACACAAATTTCAAACTAAACTCCCTCAATTTTCAAGCAAAAAGCTTAAAGCTTACAAGCTTCACCCGATTGTAGCCAATAATAAGCTGATTGTTTAACAGTCATTTATCTTGATAATTGAATCCAACCATATAATGAAAAACCGCGTAAAATACGAAAAATGACGATTTTTACTGGTTTCTTATGTTTCGTAGATCTTTCAACCAATTTTCATCAAACTTAACAATTGCTTTATAAATGTATCCTCTTTTACATCCCTGGTAGTACACCGACAAACTGAATTTCAACAGCTCCAAAATAATTCTGATCTGAAGTGGGTCTTTACATTGTCTGTTTTTCATTGTCTTTCATGTCCTCGGCTAACTTCAATTGAATAAATACAGACTAGTTCTGTTATATCAGTAACTGCATTAATTCAAAATAATTTTGAATGAAAGTACTTTAAAATAATTGTAGAAGATAGTTTCTGTTACATCTAAACATGATGCTGTTTTTGCTCCATTCTAATTGAACGCTTTTTCTGATCGACTCTCTGGGTATAGCTGCTAGTGCACAAATCTATTAGAAAGAGGAAGGAGTGGCAAAGCAAAAGAAACATTACTCCAAGAACCAAAAGAACTTCTTATTTTGTTGTTTCTTTTGGGTATATTTTCGATTGACTTCATTATGGCGAGTAACAAGTTTTCTTGTTCTTATATTAGGTTGGTGCAAAAATAATGACGTAATAATGTCGTTTTTTGACGTATTTTTAACGTCAAAAAAAACATTATTACGTCATTATTTTTGCACCAACCTAATACTTTTGAAATAATTAATCCTTTTAATGATAAGAGTTTTGCCATTGTAATAAGATTAAGTTAAATATTCCGTGGTGGTAGAAAAGACTATGACTACAAAAGCAATATTTAAAAATTATATATTTACATATTAATTTTTTTTATCCCGTGACGCTTAGGGGCAACATGTGTACAGCGACCGGAGTAGAAGTGGTGTAGCTTGGGCAAGATACCCTCATGGAGCCCAATCCTCTCCAGGCCGGTTTTGAATGCAGAGCTTTACCTTCTCCTAGACCGGTTGCCATCCAAGGCTATAGAATCCAGTCTGTCCTGCTGTTTACACATAGCTGTGGGGAGAAGAAAAGGATTCATACCATTCCCAAGGCATGTAAGTAAATGTAAGGGATCCGACTGGAATTCGAACACAGTTCTTCGATTCAGCAATATCTATTACTCCACTCTGTCTAATACATTAACACAAAAGCCAAAATAACATTTTCTACACTAATAGAATATTAAAGATTTTAGTTCTTGTCACAATAAAAATCTCTCATCGCTAACATGAATATTATATGCGATATAAAAATCTCTGTACAATTTTGCATGCCTACGAAATCAAAAAAGTTTGATAGTTTGGTTGTCTACGGCTTATCACTCTTTTGCAGCATATTTAAAGCCAGGTAAAAATAGAGTCTACAAATTCCTTTTTTTATTTAGAAAATGGTTTAGTGATACAAATATTACTAACTAACCCACTGCTGGGGGAGTAGAGGTAGATTCATACCATTCCGAAGGTTATTTGAGCGTAAGTGAACCCAATGGAAGTTGGAACTCGGATCTCCGATTAACAATTAAAAGTCATTCTCAATTACACCACCCGCACATCTAAGCTTACAGAACCTGGTATTCCCAAGCGGTCAACCATATAGATACTGACCAGGATCGATGTTGCTTAACTAAGTAATCGTACGGGAAGAGATATTTCAACCTGATGTGGCCGGAAGTCATATAAAAAAAATTAAGAGAGAGAGAGAGAGAGAGAGAGAGAGAGAGAGAGAGAGAGAGAGAGAGAGAGACCGGTCAGGGAAAATGTATGGAAGTAATTAATTTACAACTGTAGACATAGGTATTATCATCTTCTGTACATCCATTCTTTTATATGAAACCTTTAAAAAAGTGTCAAGTCCCTTCAAGAAACAAAACGTAGGCGATTATGATCTTCTACAGGTCACTTTTCTTTAGTTTCTTTGAATTGTCGTAAAGCTTTTGGAAACATAGTGGAGTATCTGTCTATATCTCGGAAATGAGGTATCATGATCACTTACATTAATTATATTATTCGGACTGTTATCCTCATCTTCATTGTCATATTAACAACGTTTAGGAGAAATATGTACAAGTGACCTATAAATTGTGTTATATCTGCAATGGCATTTGAGTGCTGCCCCTGTAAGTTATTCTTTCTACAAAAAAGATTGCTTCAACTGCTTCTCGAACTGTTTGTTCGTTTTTCTATTTTACATGACAATCTAATCTGGAACTATTACGGCATACATGGCAAAAATTGGGCCATAATAAATCTGAAGAAATTAGTGAACATAGACGTCAACACTTAGAGGCGACAGTCTGTTTCATGCTAGATGCAATCGCCAGGCCACTATATATATATATATATATATATATATATATATATATATATATATATATATATACCCATACACACACACACACACATATATATATATATATATATATATATATATATATATATATATATATATATATATATATATATATACATATATATATATATATATATATATATATATATATATATATATATATATATATATATGTATATATATTTTATATATTCTTATTTAATTTGATTATAAAAAATTAATATTGATAATTTTTCTTCACACTCACACTACAAACCCTAACCTGCGTTCGAATCTCACCATGGTCGTTTTGTCAGGAAGATGTAACTTGATGTTATCGCTCTGAAGGAGCGGATCCCAGCGAGCGGCACCTTTGGAAAGTGCTTGAAAGTTGACCCAAGCCTTGTGAGTGCAATTGGGTAGACGGAAACATTGGGAGCTGTCAGTAATTTTGCAAGGATTAAGTCCCGAGTCATGATGACCGACATTATGCGCGTGCTGGCTTTATTAATACCGTTGAAGATGCTAGATAACGCGGACTCTCCCAAAAACTAACTCAGACCCGCTCAGCGTAGTTGTAGTATAAACGACTGGTGGGCTCTGTGGATGTTGAAAAAACACAAATGTGCCTGAGCAGGGATCTGCAACTAATTAGCTAGCCTCTCTAGTAGACTGGCATCCGCGGATACGAGTGGCTGCGCTATTTAGATATATATGTATATGAGAGAGTGCTGGAGGTTTCTTGGCTAAATCCTCTCCGGAGAATCTGAAGAAAGATTCTGGGAGGAACTTCTTTGTCAGGCTGAGATCTTTCCAGTACCACAAGTATAATGTTTATAATGTTCAAAGACACACACACTTTTCCTATATGTATGTATGTATGTATGTATGTATGTATGTATATAAATATGAAATGAATAAATAGTGCGCAGATACACACACACATACTCTCTCTTTCTCTTTCTTTTTATATATATATATATATATATATATATATATATTTCTACTTTTTATTTCATTCTGCGCTTGCCTTATTTCCCCGATCTTAACCTATCATCAATCTTACAACCAAATGTCGAGAACTGGAATGCGCTGTCACCCAAGCACCCACTAGTTGGCCAATCGTTGACGGCTTATCAACAATGGCCTATGGTGAAGTTCCAGTGCATTTCTATCTATCACCCTCACACTACAAACCCCTCATCCGGTCCCCTTCATCTCCTGTCACATTTCTGCGTCCAATTTTTGCCTCTTTTCCTTAGTCCAGTAGAACAATCCTCCTTCAATCATGCGTTTATACATTCTTCTAAGTGTCTACCCATTTTTTTTTCCTTCTTGGCAAGAATTTATACGCTGGACATTTAACTTCAGTCATTTAGACCTGTTGTCCATCATCACTTGCGCTGATGTGGTTGACAGCTTCGAACACACGTATATATATATATATATATATATATATATATATATATATATATATATAGAGAGAGAGAGAGAGAGAGAGAGAGAGAGCGGGGAGAGAGATCGATAGAAAAATAGATCGATATATAGGGAGAGATAGTTATATATATAAGAGGTATAGATTGAGATAGATAGAGAGAGAAATAGAGATAGAGAGATAGATATATACATAGAGATTGAGAGATAGATAGATACATAGCGAGAGATAGATACACACCCAGAGAAAACTGAGAGATAAATAGATACATAGAGATAGAGATAGATAGATAGATAGATAGATAGATAGATAGATAGATAGATAGATAGATGGATACATACATACATACATACATAGATATATACATAGAGAGAAAGAGATAGATAGATAGATAGATAGATAGATAGATAGATGATTGAGAGATAGATAGATACATAGGAGAGAGATAGATACACACCCAGAGAAAATACTGAGAGATAAATAGATACATAGAGATAGAGATAGATAGATAGATAGATAGATACATACATACATACATACATAGATATATACATAGAGAGAAAGAGATAGATAGATAGATAGATAGATAGATAGATAGATACATACATACATACATACATAGATATATACATAGAGAGAAAGAGATAGATATATAGATAGATAGATAGACATTTCCACTGACATGTTTATACTGTTCGCTCTTTCACCTGCTCTTTCCAATGGACAAAAAAAAATCAGAAATATAAAAAGATTTCCACGTCTTCTAACTACAATATCAGCAATGTCATCGATAAAAAATATCAGCAACTATCACGAGGAAATGCCAAAAATATAAGAGAATTTGTCTCTTAGTCTTAAATCATGGCCAACAGCTTCTTCCTATAATAATAGTAATATTAACCGTTTCTTTACAAGAAAACGTTTATTGTAAAGAGAATCGAATTGATAATCATGGCGACGATAATAATCATCATTAAAATTGAATTCAACAACAGAATTATAAAAACTGGAAGATGAGTTGAAATGATCAACAAAATCAATGACTACTACAAGAAAACAGTGATTTGAATCATAGTAGTCAAAGAATTATATTATTTAATTCAAAATCTTCAAAGAGTTGACAGGAACACCACGCTAAGAAGATTTTGAATGAAAACAGTTTTGAATTGTTTGGTTTTTTATTGAACACAGCGAGAATGAAAGTGAAACAAAAAACACAGTATGTAATCCCATATATAAGTGCTGGCCACACGTATTTGAATGCGTGTTATCTAGCGTGATCAACGATTTGAACAAGGCGAGCACGCTCACGCCCTCGGACACGATGACTTGCGGCTGCGTGTTAGTTCCAAGAGTTACATACTACATACCATACAATTTCATTCCAAAGAGGTTGGGTCAACCCTTTAGTATGTTTTTCATGCATTTTCCAAAGGTGTCGCATACAGCTATATATCGATGAAAGATCCAGTCAGCTACACATACATACATACATACATAATATATATATATATATATATATATATATATATATATATATATATATATATATATACATAGGAAATAAATATTCGTACACATGAAAAATTGTATTTATATACATATAAAAGCCATAACACAAACAAATTTTGATACATTTTATGCGTAAAGATACATTTTATTAAAAATAGTAATAAATACATTAATTAATTCTTATTCTAACAAAAATTAATGCATTTTTTTTCATTTTACCTGATGAAAAAGTAGATACATTTGTACAAAACAAAAAAGCATATTAACTTAATTCAATACTTTGTGGAATATCCTTTATTGAGTTCAACAGGTACCAATCTATTCCTGTACGTTTCAATATATACATAGATTTTTAGTAGATTGAGTGGTATTTAGATCCCATTCTTCTTGGCATATTGTCTTCACATTCTTGATATTTATTGATAGATGCTCTTTTCCCAATTTGAATTTTCAAATATCGCCATAAATTCTCGATTGGGTTCAAGTCTGGGGACTGACTTGGCCATTGCAAGACATCAACGTTACTTTCAGCTAACCATTTTCCTTGTAGATCTAGCGGCATGCTTAGGATCATTATCCAGTTGGAAAACCCAAAGCCGAAGTCTCTCAACAGAATGCATTAAAGTGTCTTGCAGGATTTTCTGGTATCTTTCGGCATTCATCTTGCCATCTATTATTGATATTCTGCCAACACCTTTTGCAGAAAGAAAATATCCAACTATCATGATACTGCCAAAAATATAAAAAATTTTACAGTTTAAATCAACGTGTTCTTTGGTAAGTAGGCTTCCCCGCCCTTCCTCCACACATAATTTCGATAATTATGACCAAACAGCTCTCTTTTAGTTTCATCTGACCATAGTATTTTTCCTAAAACGAATATTCTTTATCCTTATGCTCTCTAACGAATTTTAGCTTAGCATCTCTGTGTCGTTTCAAGAGGATTAGAATCTTCCTTGGGATGCGTGATTTCAGACTGTTTTTGTGTAGTTTATTATTTGAATTGTTATCTAGTTGATTACTTTTAATCCCTAATGCACGAAGATGTTCCTGAAGCTCTTTCCGAGTAACCTGTGGATTTTGTTGGATCTGGCGTCTTAATATCCTTGCTGATCTTAGACAAATCTTCCTTGGAGCACCTGTTCGTCTTTGGTTTTCCACGTTGGACCATACTTGTAAAAGGGCAGCATGAATAATGAAAAAAGAAAACTTTTCTTATCCGACACGTTAAATCCTCTGAAGTCTTTATCAAATCAAATGCAAGGATTTTATTTTGTAACAAGTACTTCTATACAAGAACAAAAATGTTAATGGTTATTCAAATATTTTTTTAATTTAAGAACTCTCACAAATATTCATCAGGTTGGTCGAAAAGTTACGTAATCTATGGAGGACACGAAGTGACACAATTTCATGTTTAATAAACGAAAGTGAGTAAATGATGTTCTTGAATTTTTATGTAAATTAGTAATTAAATTATTTTAGTCTGGGATTAATTTATTTGTTATACATTATAACATGGGGTTTTGACTATAACTGTTTTCTTTTAATTTTTTAACATTTTTATAATCATGTATGTTGGCTTAGGAAATGGAAAAAATTGAAAAAATCTTGGCTGCAGATTTATATCTTTATAAGATTCAATTGAGGCACTCTCGAGAATATTGCTAAGTAACTTTCTCTTTTAATAATTGTAGCATTCTTTAGATGAAAGTTTGGATTGAATTTGGTTTTCCACGTTTTTGTAATTAATGCATTTGAAAAAAAATTTCTTATAAGATCCCTTTTGTGTTCATAAATAAATGCAAGGATTTTTTTCTGCAATGCAAGAACAAAATCTTAGTAATTTATTTTATTTTTTTAATTTAAGAACTTATTATTCATCATTGGGTTATTTTATGTTCTGATCAATACCCATTTAATAATTTTGGATGTTCTTGAATTTTAAAATTATTTGAATTTTATGTTGTTTATTTGACTGGATAAATCGTTTTTTTAACATTTTATAATCATGTATGGGCTTATGTCATGGAAAAAAATTGGTAGGTAGTTTATATCTTTATAAGATTCAATTGCGGCACTCTCGTCCCCAAATTAATCTTGACCTTTAGATGAAAGTTTGATTGAATTTATTTCATTTATTTAATGCATTTGAATGAGTAAATATCAGTTTTATATGTATGTTTTTTTTCTCAAGTTTATTGTTGTTAATAACGTTATTTTATCTTTTGTGATCGTATAGACTATACTACTTTCTCTTAGCATTGTAGATGAAATAATACTGATATCGGAGTTTGTTGAATGTGTTTGCTATGTATATTTCTTCTTTGGGTAAGTATTGGGTGCTGTAGATTATTAGTGCTCTTAAATAGAATCCTATAATTATTCCAGATTTGATCTTGTTACACTGATGTGAATAAAAATTGGCCAGGTCATTCATATTGGTGGCTTTTCTCTAAACCTCAAACTGAAGTTCTTTATTTCTATGTAGGAAGGGTAAAATGTGGTTAGATTCAAAAGTTCACAATTATATTGTCGGTCCGATGTTCTTACATCGGGTAAACTTATGATTTATAGATATATTAATAGAGGATCATTTATGTATATGAAATAAGAAGAATTTTGTGGTAAAATATTTTGGAGGGGGCCACTTTTCAGAAATTCCCAAAAGACACAAGTCAAAACGCGACTAGGAGGGGGTCTCATCCGTGAAGCGAATTTGGTTTTCGAATTTTGAGGATATGAGGGAAATTTTTTCCTAACAAATCCCAACGCGTTTTGTCACAAAATGAGGTCTTCTTTTCCGACCTGAACACGACAAGCTTGATACAAGTAAGCGAAACGCATCATCTATAAAGATTGATATTCTGTCTTGGATACTATAATACATCATAAAATCACACACAAAAGACATATATATATATATATATATATATATATATATATATATATATATATATATATATACGTTATACCAGTTTTTCTGTGAAAGGGATAATTCAGAGGTGGATATAAATCCAGGGAGAGCTCAATGTATACTACAGAGCATTATAATGATAAGAAGAAGACGGAGACATTAATTATCCATTTCGTTTATAATGTTTATTTTGTGAAAATCGAGAATAGCGGAGCAGATTTTCCAATCTGATGAGAATAATTTACTTCTCTGTATAAGTAATGCATTTGATAAATTGTTGTGTATAAGATCCCAAACTAGATTTAATGAGTTTTGTGTATATCAATCTTTTATGTCCATCTTTTTCATGGTGAATTGTATATGGTCTATGTTAAATATGTTTTATGAATATGTCCTGAAGATGGTCTATTAGACCGAAACGTCCGACGTTGACATTAAACATTAAAACTGCATAATCGCATATTAAGAATTTTGTTTGTTTTTTCAGTATATTTTCTTTATATATATATATATATATATATATATATATATAACATTACAAAATAAATGAATTGGAGAAATGCAAACATCAAAATATTTTTTACTACGTTACTGGAAAACTGAAATCGAATTCCTTCTAAAATGGCATCAAGAAAAATGCGAATATAAGCAATATATACAACGCATATAATATTATGCACGATAAGCAAAACCAGTACTTTAAATTAAGCAAAAAACAACTCCCAAAGGAAAAATATTAATAAAAATAAATAAAATATGTAATTAGATAATTAACAAATTGTACGAACGAGCCTGGTCAGTATCTTGGCAGGTGACCGCTTGGGAATACCAGGTGCTGTAAGCTTGAATGTTCAGGTAAGTATTGGGTAATATAATAATAATGACCAGGAATTGTTAATCTGCGAGCAAGTTCCAATTCCATTTTGTTTCGCTATAATCTCATATATGCAAATACTCTTGGAAAATGTATGAATCTGCCTCTTTTCCCCAAGCTATGAGTTAATTAGTAACCTTGTATTACTAAAACCATTATTATCTTAAAAAAAAATATGGCGCACAAAATATTTAGATTTCCGCATGAAATATCCCACAGTGATTGTTATGCCCCTAAACAAAAACAACCAAAAAATAACCACAATTAAATTCAATAACAGCTATAATAATAATAAACAGCGAATAATTAATGTATAAATATAAAATACACTAAACAATTAATAGTTTAGTTAAAATTAACCGTCTTATATGGTAATTATTAAAAAAAAACCGCTTTCAGGCCCAATAACACCTCTCCACATTAGTTTTCAGAATAATTTGAAATATTGCAGCTAAAACCCCTATCAAAATGATAACGTTATACTTAAATAATAAAACATAAAACATAACCTTACATTTACACAAAACATTATAACCTATATTTAAAAACAAACACATTATAACAACATTATTAAAATATCTCATATTAAAAAAAAAAAAAAACATTAAAACCTTATATTTTAATAAAAACATAAAACCTATATTAAAAAAAAAAACAACGTTATATTTTAAAAAAAACACTAAAATATTATAACCTTATTTTAAAAATATATTATGAGCTTATATTTAAAAAGCATCATTATAACTAGGTCCCGCCACTTTTTCGCTGGAGATCTGCATAGCGTAATTAAAAAGGTCAGAGACCTAATAAAAATAAAGTTTTATTGTCAAAATGTTTATGTTATTATTAAGAAGAAAAACAAAGTATTCTTTGATTACTATTTAATTTTTTTATCCGTTCTAACACGTTCGAAATTTTGGTTAAAATCTTCTTTTGTTATATCATCGGTGTGGCATAATAATTACATTGACTTTTTCGCGCTTTTTTCTGTTGAAATACATTGATTTTTAAATTCTTGTAAAAATCAGATAATTGTCCTATTTTAATGAAATGTTCACGACTTATTCACAAATGAATTAAAGTATTTTCGAAATTTCTTTTAGAAAATTTGGGTAAAAATATAATATTTTTTTTTTACATATGTTACCGACTACTTACTTAATTTCATGAGATTTCGCAAAAAAACTTTCTATTTCCTGAATTTTTTTTATTCGTTAAAAGTAGGACTCCTTGGAGAATATAAATCACATAATTTTTCTTTTCAAACTTGCACTATTCTATCTGAAAATCTATTCTGAATTGAAAAAAAATAATAAATGCAATAAAACTATGACATTACTTAATTAGAAAAAAAACCCCAAAAAATATTTAATTGCTTTTGTAAAAAAAAACTCATTTTAAAGATACTATTGTCTGAAGAAATAAATTTTTTGCGATGAATAATGAAGTTTTATAAGATTTTTTTTTCAGTTTTTTAGAAATTTTAATTATAATAATTTATAATAGTTTACGATCGTGTAAAATTATGTATTTGGCTCTTTTCTGGATGTGATATAGTAATTAAGTGGAAACGAAATTTACGAATCCAAAATTAAAAAAAGATTAATAAACGTTACTACACTATTCTAATTTTAAAATAGATTTATATTTTTACTTATTATTCTCCCCTTTTTCATCCATGAGAGGCAAAACTTAACATTATTTTGAAAAGGTCACGGGATCTATGAGTTTTGTCTCTTTACAGAGAAATTAATTTTATAAAATTTTATAGTATATTAATTTTTTTATTTTTGCATAAAGCATCTTGGAAAGGAAAATAAAAGTCAATATATTATAAGATATTGCGGAAAATATGTTCATTTGTAAAAAATGATTTCACTTAGATTTCGTAAATCTTATGTCAATTTTAGTCAACCATACTAGCTGTCATCGCTTCGTCACTCAATCGCCAATCAATCATTAACTCAGATAAAGATGACCGATCAATAACAAATGGTTGCATATCATTTTTATGCTATAAGTAAGTCATATTTCTTTCAAATCCGATTAATTTAACTTTAAATTTTCTAATTTGACACAAATAACGTGTCAGAAATATACATACTTTTTTGGAAGAGTTTTAAAATCGATAATTTTTTTGTTTACAAATTTTTAAGATTAAGAAAATGTCCACTTTTAAGAAAAAATTAAGAAATCGAAATTAAATTTGATATTCCAATCTATATAATTTCTATTTGAAATACACCAGAATATTTTACTTACTGGAAATAATAATTTTAATCCTTTAGCTTTCAATTAAATCTAAAAGAAAATCTTCAAGAATGCTTTTCATTTTTAAAAAATCATTTTAAACCGTAGGTATCGAATATTTATGCAGAAAAAGTGGAGGCACATTATTATAATCATATATTAAAAAACAACCTTATATAAAAAAAATAAAAACATAACATATTTAAAAAAAAAAACATTATAAACGGATATTTAAAAAAACATCTTTTTATTATAAAAAAAGAAAAATCCTATAACATTATATATTTTTAAAAATTCATTATAACCCTATATTAAAAACAATACAAACTTATATTATAAAAAAAGATAACTTTATATTTAAAAAAATGAAAATAAAACATTATAAGCTTATATTAAAAAAAAAAAAAAAAAAAAAAAAACTTTATAAAGTTATATATAAAAAGCAGTCATAGTTTCAGGATATGTTAGTGCGTCTATCCTGGCAGTGTAAGCGAATATCGAACAGTTTTTGACGAGAAAATTAAGGATACCCAAGTGCTTGTAAATATTTACAAATTTTGAGAAAGTACACAGAAGATTGCGGTAAATGTTGTTGCGCAATTCATTTTGTTGGGGACATTTTTTGTTAGGATTCATGGGTGGGTTTGAAAACAGAAATGTTTATTATTTTAGTTTTGATAAGAGATTTAAGATATATTCGTAATCTTCTTGAAAGCGCTGAATTGTGTGAACATAGACGAGTGTAAAAGCTTTGGCTGGACGTTGTTCGCCAGGTCAGATGTTATTGAAACAAACTTAACTTAATATAGGGCATTTGATGTACGAAACAACAAAAGAGGGGATATGTAGAAAATAAAAAAAAAGATGAGAAAAAGAGAGAGAGAGAGAGAGGGCGTAGAAAAAAGAAAAGATCAAAGTTTGAATGTGAACATAGGAATTAAGAAAGAAAAGTATAAAAAGAGAAAAGAGGATTATATGTAGAAAAACAAAATAGGTTGGCGAAATAATCCATTAAAAGAAATATAAACGTGTATAAGATAGAACAGGAGCGGGAAAATCGAAATACAGATTAAGCTCGGTTCTTGAAAGTCTCACATGTCGAACAAATCTGTTTTTGACCAGAAAATTCGAGATGAAAATGCCTCGGTTCTCGAACAATATTGTCGAACCGAGCTGAACCGAGTTAACCCGAATGGAATCATTTCTGAGCTGACCGTCATGTTGAATACATTCCTCTGTTGTGCTGTGCTTTTATTTTCCAATTTTATTGTACTGTGCTTTTTTTCTCTTCATTAGTCCTCAGTCATGGCTCCAAAGAAAGCTAGCAGTGATACTTGTAAAGGATAAAGAAAAGTTAAGAGAAAAACAATTGTTGATGATATTGCCTCTTCCTACTCAGTTTCTTATGGCAAAAATCAATGATCTATACTATTCTTATAAATAAAGGGACGATCATGTCTTTCCTTCCTTTTTCCAAACAATAACATCTCTTTCCTTCCTTCTCCACTTACGCCATCAACTCTACTACTTGCAGATACGTTAAAATTGAAGTGTTCGTCAATATGTTAACTCTTTAGTACTGGGCTAGTTTTTTCGTAGATTTAATGATTTTCATGAGTTGTGTGTATAAACTTGTGCACAAAGTACTGTTAAAGTTAAAATAAGCAATTATCTTGGGATCAGAAACTGATTAATCCATTTTTACATTGATTCCTGGAAAAAAACAGTTTCGGTTTACGAACAATTCGGGTAACGAACTGGCTTCAGGAACGAATCAAATTTGTGAACCGAGGTTCCACTGTATAGGAAAAGTGAGACGAAAGGAGGGACTGCACATAGAAAGCTGGCGAAATAAACCTCTGAGAGAAATAGAAACATAAAATGATTTAAAATAGAAGGAAAAAAAGGGAAAGAGTAGAGATATAGACGAAGAGAATAACGAATGGGAGAATGAGAGATTAAGAAGGGGGACAAGGGAGAAATGTAAACACAAATCTCAAAAGAAGATAAAGTAAAAAAAAAAAAAATCAAACAGTAGATAAAGTTAACAAACAAACAAAAAAGAAACGGTAGAAAAGTTCGAAGACAAAGTAAACAAAACATTGCATGAAAAAAGCCAGAAACTGAAAAGACATATTTCTTCGTTTTTTTTTTTCTTCTTCCTGTATTTATTTTCTTTTAGGCTGTTTCAATTTAAACTTTCCTTAGACTTTTTCCCCCTCTTTTTCTCTCTTTTCATTTATCCTTTCCTTTGCGTTTTGTTGTTGTTGCTGTTGGAAAAATTTTCTAACGCTTAAGTCACTGAACAAAGCGAAATAATAAGAATGAAAAAGCAAAGGGGGAGGAAGTTAAGGAAGGAAAATAAAGAATAAATTCAATCTTTTCTATTCCGAAGAATGGAGGAAATAATATTTGTTCGTTCGCATCCACGCTGAAGGCGGAATAAAAATAAAATAAAATAAAAAAAACTAAAATAAAGATAAATCAAAAGACAAAATTCGGGGGAAAAGGCAGTTACAAGTGAAATAAAAACAACCACAGCTCGAAAGCTAGTAACAAAAGTACCGATAGAAAAGATTTTTTTAGTTTTAAATAAAAGAATAAAAAAGAAAAACGATAGCAAATAATGAAATGGTTCAAATTCTGACGTTTCTCCATATCATCGTCAAGAAAGGAGATAAAGAAGAGAACGACAAAAGAAAGAGAAGAGAAAGATAAGAAAAAAGAGAAGAGAAAGAGAAAGACAAGAGAAAGGAGAGAAAGACAAAGAGAAAGGGAAAGTCCAGAGAAAGACAAAGAGAAAGACAAGAGAAAGAAGAAAAAGACAAGAGAAAGAAGAGACAAGAAAAAAAAGAGAAAGACAAGAGAAAAGAACGACGAGACAAATACAAAAGAAAGAGAAGAGAAAAGAAAGAGAAGAGAAAGACAAAGGAAAGAAAGGAGAAAGACAAGAGAAAGACAAAGGAAAGAAAGGAGAAAGACAAGAGAAAGACAAAGGAAAGAAAGGAGAAAGACAGGAGAAAGACAAAGGAAAGAAAGGAGAAAGACAGGAGAAAGAAGAAAAAGACAAGAGAAAGAGAACGAGAAGAGAAAGAAGAGAAAGAAGAGAGAAAGAGAAAGACAAAAGAAAGAGAACGAGAAGAGAAAGAAGAGAAAGAAGAGAGAAAGAGAAAGACAAAAGAAAGAGAAATACAAAAGAAAGGGAAAGACGAGAAAAACTAGAAAAAAGAGGAAGCCAAGAGAAAGAAGAGACAAGAGAAAAAAAAAAAGAGAAAGATAAGAGAAAGACAAGAGAAAAGAAAGACGAGACAAAGAGAAGAGAAATATAAGAGAAAAGAAAGACAAGAGAAAGACAAAGGAAAGAAAGGAGAAAGACAAGAGAAAGACAAAGGAAAGAAAGGAGAAAGACAAGAGAAAGACAAAGGAAAGAAAGGAGAAAGACAAGAGAAAGACAAAGGAAAGAAAGGAGAAAGACTAGAGAAAGACAAAAGAAAGAAAGGAGAAAGACAAGAGAAAGACAAAGGAAAGAAAGGAGAAAAGACAAGAGAAAGACAAAAAGAAAGAAAGGAGAAAAACACAAAAGAAAAGACAAAGGAAAGAAAGGAGAAAGACAAGAAAAGAAAGACAAAAAGAAAAGAAAAGGAAGAAAAGACAAAGAGAAAGAAGAGAAAGACGAGAAAAAGAGGAAAATAAAAGAAAAAAGAAATAGAGGAAAGACAAGAAAAGAGAAAGAGGAAAGACAAAAGAGAAAGAGAGGAGAAAGACAGGAGAAAAAAGAGAAATACAAGACAAAGACAAGAGAGAAGAGAGAAAGTGAAAAGAAACACAAGAGAAAGACTAGAGAAATAAGAGAAAAAATTAAGAGAAAGTGGAAATATAGAGAAGTGGCGAAAGACAGAGAAATGAAAAGTTAGTGAGAGAGAAGAGAAAATTTGGCGAAATGCAATGAAGAAACAGAAGAAAAGAGAGAAAAAAAAAGATCAATAGTGAACTGTATAAAATATATAAGGGCGGGTCGGAAGGAGGATGGGTGAGTGAATAGGTGGTACACGCGAAGATTTTTGAATCAATAAAAGAAGAATTGTGCGGCATCGCTGGCTAAAATAACAGGCGTGTTTCAGACCGATTGTTGGTGTGTAAAAAGGGCGGGTCCATTATGCACAAAAACTACAAAGCAATTTGAAAAGAAAGTTAAATAAAAACAAAAAACAAATTAAACGGGGATGAAGCGGTGGTTGAAGGGGAGAACTTCATGGGTTG
>CAHIKZ030005425.1:62500-92500 GCA_903632075.3 Acanthosepion pharaonis | reverse complement strand
TTAACATTTCTTTCGTACATCCTTCTCTGAAAACGGATGAAAGGAAGAGTAATTGTGTTTTTCAAGCAATGTAACTTATTTCCGTTTTTCAGGCGTTAAATTATATAAGAATAATTCACAATTACAATTTTTCCGAGCGCTTTCGGATTAGCAAGAATATTTTTGGGATGGTGTAATTCTCTCTGGCTGCAATTAATTTTACAGTGTGGAGTTCGAGCGGTTTGTGTGCTTCTTATATAAAATTAAGAAGTGTTTTAACAGCGAATGAAAAATTCAACACTAAAATCCGAAGACGCACTGGGGTAGCGAATGTTGCCTTCAAAGTTAAGCAAAGTCTTTAGGAACAGTAAAAATTTCATTGTGAATATAGAACAGAGGTGGAAACAGTAATACAATACCGGCACTCCTATATGGCATGCTGATTAGGAGTACGGATATTGTGTGAGAGAGTGAAATTACGTGTGAGAGAGAGAGAGAGAGTGAAAACATGAGAGAGAGTGAGAGAGAGAGTGAAAATGTTTGATAATGTGTGAGAGGCAGACTGACAGACAAGACAAACGGAGAGTTAGATAGAGATATAAACAGGCAGATAGAGAGTTAGATAGTCATTCAATCAGATAGAGAGGTAGACACGCACATATAGATAGAAGCAGACATACTGAAAGAGAGGTAGGCAGACAGACAGGCAGACATAGAGAGGTAGGGAAACAGATACATAGAGGTAGGTAGATAGTCAGTCAGACACATAGACCATCTCAGCATAGATGAAGAAGTCTCTTGAGGTAGCAGAAATATGCTTCTACAGAAGTGTACTGAGAATACTGTTGGCTGAGAAACGACGAAAATTTAGATAAAATGGAAAAAAAAGGAATATTCATATATAGCATCAGAAAAAGACAGTTTGAATTTCTAAGTCACATAATGAGGAAAAAACGCTTGGAAAATTTGATTCTGAAAGGATATATACAAAGCAAGAGGGACAGAAAAAAGCAGCGTGTAAATGGTAAGCAGAACAGGAATTAAGGGAACAGGAAAAAGAAAAAAAAATATTAAGGCTTACAAAGCAAAAGAACATAAGAAAATATCAGGCAAATATTTCAACGTTTCCAGGTTCCATTGGCCCGTTCAATGTTAAATGAAATCAAATTAAAGTATTAAATAAGGATTTGGCATTACTCAAAGAATATAGCATCAGCAGGGAGACCGCTAACCGAAAAAAAACATATCAGGAAAGAACGATTCTAACATATTTCTTTCTTCCTCGTCTCTTTGAAATAGGTCACAGGCGTGTTCTAAAATTTCGAATTAAAAATCTTTTTTTTCATGTTTCAATTTCGTCAGAAATACCTAAGATATAATAAATATCATCAATAATATTGCCAATATTGTTAAGATTTTGTTGTTTATTTATTCCACCTTATTAATTGAATAAAATTTATATATATATATATATATATATATATATATATATATATATATATATATATATATATATAATATAAATATATGCATATAAATATATATAAATATATGTAATATAAATATATATACAATATAAATAAATATATATATATATATATATATATATAAAATATCAATTGAATTTACACACACATATATATATATAATTATAATATGTAAATATATATAATATAAATATATATAATATAAATATATATAATGTGAATATATATATAATTATATAAAATATAACTATATATATAATATAATTATATATACATAATATATATGCACATATATATGCATAATATATATAATATAAATTTATATATATATCCGTATAATATATATATATAATATATATAATAAAAGACATATATGTATATATAATATATAATATAAATATTTATGTGCATATATATATATATATATATATATATATATATATATATATAATATATATATATAATATATATATATATATATATATATATATTTTTTATTTAATATATAAGAATATTTAATATAACTATATATATGTCTAATTATGTATAATATATAATATATATATAAATATAAATATATATATATATATATGATATATATGTATATATATAATATAAATATATATGAATAAAATATATATAATGTATAATATATATAATATAATATATATACATTTATATATATATGCATACATACATATATATTGAGAGAGAGAGAAAGAGATGGATAGATAGATAGATAGATAGATAGATAGATAGATGATACATAAAATGTTAATGTTTAGTGATGAATCAGACTAGGGAACAGTGGTATTAAATGTGCTCAATACACGTGTGAAAAAACAAAATAACAGTGAAAATAAACTGTAGCTATTTAACTTTAAAAATCAGGAGATCAATTGAATCAGCTCCCTTGGTTTCAACCTGATGGTATAGTCGGGATATTGTTTTATCAAATAACCTCCAAGTAATTTATGTTTAAAAACTAATATTAATAAAAAAACAAAACAAAACAAAAACACTACAACGGAAGAACATAAGCCACTTTGAGAAAAGTGCTTTTCAAACTCTTCAAAAGCCTCGTCTTTGAAATAGAAGTCGAAATTAAATAAAAAAAAAGTTGTCAACTATCTGGACGTAGAATTGAATCTTTAGGTTGGCAGAGTCTCCCCAAGCATTTAACCCAACGCAAAATTAAAATATGTGAATATTAGATCTAACTACCTTGCAAACATAATAAAGCACGTCTCTAATGGAATAGAGTCTAGGTTAACTAGAAAAATAATTTTTGAGGTTAAAATGAAAGAATATGAGAATAACTTAAAAGTAAAATCGTAACCAACCAAACTAGAATTTCAACCACAAATTAAACAACATATGAAGAACAATTTGAGGAAAAGACAAATATCATTTGGTTTAACCCCTAATTTTAACTTAGAGGTATAAACTAAGATAGAGAAATTATTTTCAAGTTACTAAAGACTTCCCAAACAGTTCAATTACGTAAGATATTCAATGAAAATACAGTTAAATTAAGCTACAGTTGCACTAGTAATTTAGAAACAATAATAAATTGACAAAACGACAGAAATTTCAAAACTAACGCACAGGAAAATATAGTGAACACTAGTAATGCATGCAACTGTAGAAATAAGTATAGATATCTGTTAGATGGATCTTGTAAAACAGAAGAAATAATCTAAAAAGAAAAAGTAACAGATATTAATAGCCAAAATAATACGTACATAGGATGTGCCGAAGGTTCTTTCAAACGTAGATAGTACGACCATAAATCTCCATTCAAGCTTAGGAGCTCTGCCAAACTTGCTGACCATGTGTGTAATTTAAAAGAAAGAAAACAAGAGGGATCCAATTGTAAGCTGGAATTTATTTTTTCAACTCGAAGCCTTATAACAACCAAAACAATATTTGAAACATCTGCCCACAGTCAAAATTAGAAAAAATTATATTTCTGGAACCAAAGAAACTTTCCCACCAGAAATCCGAAGTCATGAGACTTTGTATTCAGAATAAAAACTGCCTCTTAAGCACATATGAGGCTCAATAAAAAGATGAGCATTTCAATTAACCCCTAACGAAACGTTGAGAGGTAATTTGATAAAAATCGTCTGAGGATACAGTAAGGTTGAAGCCAAGGCAGGGATTACCACCTGATTTTTAAAGTATATATATATATATATATATATATATATATATATATATATATATACATATATATATATAGATAGATAGATACATAATATAAATATATATATGTATATTATATATATAATATATAATTTGATATATATAATATATATATGATATATATATTAAAATGTATAGAAATAAATATATATATAGATATAACTACATGTTTATATATATATATATATATATATATATATATTATAGCTGGCCACTTGTATTCCAGGATACCCTTCTACTATATATATATATATATATATATATATATATATATATATATATATATATATATATATATATATATATGTGTGTGTATAAACATATATATATATATATATATATATATATAATATATACATATATATATATATATATATATATATATATATATATATATATATATATATATACATAAATTTATATACATACACACACTATATATATATATATATATATATATATATATAGCTGGCCACTTGAATTCCAGGATACCTTCACTATATATATATATATATATATATATATATATATATATGCTGAGTGACAATAAATTCACTACACATTTATTTATAATAAAAAACAAAGTTTTGCGGTAGGTGGTTTGCATTTCGAACAGTATCGGTAATTAATTTACTATTGTTTACGATAGCATTTTATTGTTTTTAGCCAGAACCATTTTAATAATAAATTCCTAGACTTTTGATTAATTGCTTTGTCTTAATTGTTAAAGAATGTAACCCTAGAGCGACTTTTATTGCCAGACTGTATATTTAGAATATATATATATATATATATATATATATATATATATATATATATATGTGAGTAACACAAATGTAGCATTTGTTGGAGAACTGTTCAACCTGAATATATATATATATATATATATATATATATATATATATATATAATGTGTGTGTTTTTTAATGTGAGTGCCTGTGAGAGAGATAGAGCGAGATTGAGAAAGCGAAATACAAAGAAGACAAAATAAGCGTTTCATATATATATATATATATATATATATATATATATATATATATATATATATATATATATATTACGTTGTCCAGAAAGTCCATGCCGAGTTTTAATCGTTGACTTTCCAACAGTTTGGAACACGTTAAATTTATTGACAGATATAACATGCTCATATTTTCGTTGATAGCATACTTCCAACTTGAGAAAGTATTTTCAAATTGCTTAATTCCTGTCAGTTTTGCATCCCTATGAAAATGCAAGTTTATAAGGTGCATTTGATACGCTTGATGCTTTTTTGTGTCAGAGAGAGAAAGTTTGTGTGTCTGAGAGAGAAAGTGTGTCTGAGAGTGAAAGTATGTTAGAGAGATAATATTTGAGATGTACACTGACAGACAAAACAATCAGAGATGTAGATCGATTGAGATTAAAGGAGACAAATAGGGAATTAGTCAGGCAAACAAATAGAGAGGCAGACACGCGGACATATTGATAGAGGCAGGTAAACTGACACGTTGAGAAATAGGTAGAAAAACAGGCAGACCCATAGAGACGAAGGGAGACAGACACAGAGACACTTGTAGCGATAGCTAGACAGGCAGGGAGATACATAGAGAGGTATTTAGATAGTCAGGCAGATACACAGAGAGGTATACTGGCAGACATAAAGGTAGACAGATAGGCAGACAGAGAGATATGTTGACACGCAGCCAGAAAGAGAGGTAAGTAGAGAGGCAGCTGGAGAGAGTGGTAGTCAATGAGAAAGACGGAGTAATTGATACAGATAGACAAAGTTAGGCAGAGATATATAGTTAGACAACGATCTGGTATTTTATGATCAATTCTTCCTGAACTATAATCATTCATGAAAATGTCATAAATATTTCATCTTGGAATGCACCAACACTCTGTACTTCTTCTGTATGTTAAGTTGCTAGATGTTTACTTTATTGCACTTCTTATGTCAATGTACTTGTTCACGCATTGGTTTGTACGTAGAATTGTTTATTTTTCATTAGCAGATTCCATTGCAGAACACCTCAATTCTTATTTATATTATTTCTATCCCCAAAACTTATAAATTGCTCTAACCTCATTTCTTTTAGCATTGGGTGTGTTCTTCGTACGTCTTCCATTATAAGCATACATTTAGCTTAAATGTCCAAGAGCATATTCAGTTTTCCTATGACATCCTATTTCACTTGGATTATTAATAATTTTTGCTTCCTTTGTAATAAAATCAGTTCACACGTCCTTATGCTTTGACTGGATTAAGTTAAATTAATAAATTTATGCATTCTGGTTGCACAGATTCTGATGCTAAGTGGTGCTTAATATGTGCATCTTTTATATTTTCTTTATCTTGATAATTCTGTCCTTGGTTAGTGAGCCATTTTCCACACTGCCATTTTTTGAATCTCTTGCAAACAGGGGTTTCCAAGAACTTAGTTTATGGTTTTATTTACGTTTGTTTATCTTATGCAGTGCTTTAGTTGCTATTGGTATGACAGTAGTTTTAAGGTTTGCTATTTCATTTTCAATAGCTTTATATATTTTTTTGTTATATTCTTTAACATATAGATTTATATCTGATTTCTCTGCTATATGTATGCAATTTTTGTGTTTGGTGTCTTTATGCACAAATTTACGTCTATTAGTTTTTATCTGCTTGTCATCATGAATAGTGATATTTAGCTAGCTACCCTCCACGAGGGTTACATGTGGCACAAGGCCAGGTTTAACGTGAAATCTCCGAGCCCGTAGGCTCGGCCAAAAATATACCCTCTTTGAAGCCGCATAAACGGGTTCAGGCGCAGTCAACCACCCCGAACGAGACTCTGCCCTTCGGCGGAGCCTCGTCCGGGTTCCTCTCCGCGCGAAGGCAGAGAGTTAGCCTGTTAGCCAAGTTATAGTAAAGTCCTAAAGTATAGTGCACTCATGGCTTCCTATGAATGTTTCTGAATGATGTTCCTATTATTTTCAGCCTGCTGTATGTTTAAATACTGATATAACTTTCATATACTTCCCAATCTTAACATGCCGTTCTTTGTATTCTTTTGGTTTAAAGATTCCACAGTTAGACATATTATTATTGGTGCTTTGGTTAAAGCTACATTTCTTATAAGCAAGTTCATTATTTTTACATGAACTGTGTATGAAATAAATATCCTTAAATTCTTTTTTTTTTCCTGATACATGCACTAATATATTGTATACTTTTTCTGTATTTATGTGCCTATTTGTTAAATTATATACATAAATACATTAATAAACATGCACATACATTTATTTTTCTATGTATATATGCTGGTACGGCTGCACGCACGCACACAAGCGTACATACAGAAAAGTAATCAAATTATAAGCCTCGAAACCACCTGCAAAGTCATGAATGCCCGTCAGCTACGTTCATAGTAATGAAGTCCAGCCACATAAAAGGAAGTTTGCGGTCTTCACATACTAAATTCATTATGCACATCCATCCGTGATTCCTGTATAGCAAGTTACTTTTTGAAACAAAGACAAAGATTTCAAGAGTTTATAGAAATGCGGTTAAATTTGGAAGGTGTCTATTTCAACTTTGGGTTCAAGTCGGAAATACTCGTAGAAAGTTAAGGACTTTATGGATTTGAGTGAAAGTATACGTAAATATTGAGTGACTTGAAGAATCGAACATGGAATTGTTTTTTGTTTTTTTTTATTTTATAATATAAGAAAAATACAATTTAATGGAATTACTAAACATCAAAATACCAATACCACTTCACGTTTTATGCAGCTTTTTGCTAATTCCATGACATGTGATCGGTAAGTGTAACGGTTAGAGGCACATAAAATGGAGCTGTCGAACCGAGTTCAAATTCTGGTCTAATCTACTCTGGATATTCTGGACAAATACCCTTGGGAAATATTTTAATCAAAACACTTTCTCCACATGTATTATAGATAACAGCGTAGGTATGTTTTGTTATCCTTTGATTGCCGGCAGTCTAGAAGAAGATAAAAGCAGAATAAATAACTGATAAAATAGGAGAAATCAACAAAATACCGCATCCATATCAATTCTAAAAAGTAAGGGCAATTCGTAGATAAAGCATCGGGATGTATGGAGAGCCATTCCATCTACAACTTTAAAGTACATGGAGTTAGAAAATAGAATATTGTCATTGAATTATTATATGTGAATAGTTTCAGTAGCTCATTGTTATACATAGCTATTTTCCAATACACCTTATCGAAAATATCAAAAGACAAATTCCCCGTCCCGGGTATGATAAACTACATCCGCGGCCTGGGTAAGATGATAGACTACATCCAACAGCAAGGCCTCTGATCAAGAGGTTTTGAGGATCGTGGAAGAAATTCTTAATTGCTGGTGTTCCTAGGTCCGCCCTGACCCGGGGTGTTAGCACCTGTTAGGGACCCAGCTATGGATAAATAGCTAATCCCTAAAATGGGGTGAAAACACTATGAAAGTGTAAAAATAGATTTTAATACTAGAAATATTAAAAAAAGCATTACCAGCAATAATTTTTTAAAGAAAAAATATTAGCAGCAATACATTTTTTAAAAAAATAATCACCAGCTATACATTTAAAAAAATAATTTTGTCGGCATTAAATAACACATTGAGGGTGATATGCCGTAAATCTAACAAAACCAAAGACAAATTCAGGAGGGCGTGTTATTAAATATATATATATATATATATATATATATATATATATATATATATATATATATAAATATAACATAAAAAACACTTAGAGCGACAGTCTGTTTCATGATTATATGCAATCGTCAGTCTGTCGCCTGCAAACGACTTCTATGTTCACTTTTATATTTACACACGCTCTATCTCTGATATTGAGCACTTTATCCCATAAATATAGCAAGACTATATTTAAGACTATATATATATATATATATATATATATATATATATATATATATGCTTTTGTATACAGTAGACTAACATTTTATGGACACAAATACACCGGCCTAATGATTGCAATTATATAACCATATTTTATTTATATAGCCTCTAAACTGGACACACATTAAAGCACATTTTCGCACGTTTAATCGAATGATTTAGTTTCTGTAGTGTTATTTTTCTATAATTGAACAGACAGATATTTTTAAAATCCTCGAATTAAAAAGATTTTTACGTGACATCTGTCCTCCTTTACGACAGAGAATGTCTGACAGTCTCCTCGAAGATGAAGAAGAGATTCGATGCAACGAGAGGTATGGTTCTACAGAAGAATACTGAGGTTATCATGGAGCGAGCTTGTGAGCAACGATGAGAAGATGCAAACAAGGAGGAGGCTTAGAGTTAACATCAAGAAGAGGCAGCTGAAATTTCTGGGACACGTAATGAGAAAAGAGAGCTTGGAGAATCTGATACTCACAGGTCGGATAGAGACAACGAGAGACAAAGGAAAGCAACGCATTACATACCTGGCGGGCTTAAGCAACTGGATGACAAAACACATGATCTGGGGGAAGTGGCTGACTGACGAAAGTTATTGAGATGTACAAGGGTTAGGGGGAGGTGGAAAGCCATGATTGCTTACGTCCTGAAGGAACACGTCACATAAAAAGAATAAATAACCTGCAAATTATCTATGTCTGCAATCTGGATTAAGTATACGAAATAAATGAAAAGAAAACATTATTAGAAAAAGAAAATCGTTTTTTGTTGAATCTACTGGACATCAATTCAGTTCCTTGTTATTACTCTTTGCACGGTGGAGTAATGGATAGCAGCTCGGATTGAGGAATCGTAGAGCCGAGTTCGAATTCCAGTCGAATCCATTACATTCACTTACGTGCTAATACGATTGGGAAATATATGAATCCTCTTCTTCTCTCCCCTCCAACTATAGGTAAATAGCAAGGCAGACCGGATTCTATAGCCTTGGATGATAACTGGTCTGACGCAGAAAGAAATGTCAACAATGGCGAAATATCTGCCTCGTCATGATCGCCCAAGCGTGTATCATGCATGGGACGTAACTGACTCATTTCATATTATATTTTGTTATTGTACAATATTATTATAAAGATTATGTATACATTATTGGGAACATAATTTTGAATGTAAATATATAGTGTTAAATATTAGATTGAACTTTTGTCGTAAGTTTTTATAGGGTTGAATTCCAGTGACCGAGAAGGCAACTTAGGTACTTCAACGCTATTGTATTCAGCACAGACAAAACCTTCACTGGTGTTTGGTTTCTCGTCGCTATCATGCTTTAAAAAAAAAAGCCTGACGACCGACTCGTGTGATTTTGTTCACATGATATGTTTAATTTTGCCAGTACTTAAAAATGTCTTAAAGTCTATAATTGAAATAAGTCGATGCCGTTCCCGAGTAAACATAACCACTCTACGACAGTCCTTATTTCCTGTTTAATCTTTGCTTCAATACTTCAAGTAGCTTTGTTCGCCTACAGTTTTTTTAATATGCGACCAACATTTCATTATTGAAATGTTATATTTCGATTAGTGACACTATATCACATTAGAGCACTGCGCCACCACTTCTTTATGTGCAGTGTCCAGCTCATAGCTCTCCACAACTTTCTGTCCCATGATGCTCTTGATAAATGTTCCTCCATCCATTTGCACAAGGTCAGTATGTTATGCGTTGTTTTCCTCTGTCCATCTTGCCCTCAAACTGTCCTGTGAGTATAAAATTTTCCAAGCCATCTTTCCTCATTGTGCGCCCTCAACTGTCTCTCCTTGATGCTAAGTATGAATTTCCGTTTTTTTTACAATTTGCTCTAGAACCTCGTCGTTGCTCACATGTTCGGTACATTATACCCACAGAATTCTTCTGTAGAAACACATTTCTGTTCTTTCAAGTCACTTCTTCATCTTTGAAGAGATTGTCTATCACTTACTGCCATACAAGAGGGCAGATATCATGTAGCTCTTTAGTACTCTTTTTTCCGTGTTTCTAGTGAAGTTTTCCTGTTTCATCGTACTCTAGTTAGCTTTTGGAATGAATCTTTGGCTATCCCAATACGCCTTCGGATTTTAATATCACACTTTCCGTCCTCTGTTAAAAAACTATCCATATATTTAAATTACCGCAATTGTTTTATTTTACTATCTCCGACTTGTAATTCGCACTTTGGTCTTACCCCATTTGTTAACGACCATGCATTCTGTCTTCTTGCAGTTGATATGTAATCCTTTCTTCTCGCTTTCCTTCAATACCTTCTGTAGGAATCTTTGGAGCTTCATTTCTTTGCCTAATATCGACACTGTCATCTGCATAGCTTCTGTGGCCGCCAATAATGAATGCTGGTAGGACTTCTAGCTCTTTCAGAATTGCCTCGCTTTATAGGTTGAATATGTCCGGTGAGAAGGCACATCCTTGTCTTACACCTCTTTCTATTTTTATATATCTGCTGAACTAATTGATATCCATATGCTGGTGATTTGCTGCTAGTATAGGTTCTTGCTTATTCTAATATCTTTCCCAAATATATCAAGATTGCTGAGCAGTTCCAATATACCTTTGTGGCGTAGTTTATCGAACGCTTTTGCGTAATCTGTAAAACATACGTACGCGTCCTTCTGCATTTGTATTGTTCTTTCTGATAACTTTCTGAGCATAAATATCACGTTCCTTGTCCCAGTTTCTTTGACGAACCTGGACTGATCTTGTTCTACTTCCGGTCTGATGATCTGCTGAGCGCTCTATTCATCAGAATTCGGATTCGTTTCGTTACATAAGTTTAGTTACATTACTCATTATGCATTAGAATACAACCGTTACTTTATTCTTTAAATGAAAGTTTTCTTCGTTACATGAAATAGTCTTGGATTGTTTTAAGCGAGATCTTTTTTCTGATGCTCACTTATTTGGAAACCATTTTTCCGCTGGAAACGTATTTTATAGCGATCCTAGCAATTTTCGTGTTGCGCAGTAGTTATTGAAGAATATACTTATTTTTCAGTTCTCATGAAATAACGGATCTGTCTATTATTATTAGTATGTATAAGTATCATTATTATAAGTACCCTATTGTCATATAGGAATAAAGTGTCGCTGCCGACACTTAAGTTTCAACATAGATCGCCAGTGAGCAAACACAGGCGATCCCATTATTAAATTAAGTAGATCATGTGACCATAGAGGAAACGCATATATGTAGGAACCAGCTGACTACTAACGATCTCTGTTCTAGTCTATCCTCTATACTATACGGATTGCTATTTCTGTTCTATCCTCTATTACTATACGGACCGCTATTCGCTTCTCTATACTGTTCTCTATTCAGATCACTATACGGTGATTAATTTTCAAGCAATTTATCGAGCAAGTAATATTAGTGCGAAATTATTCGAAGGCGTTTGACACAAGTATTGTTCAGGGGCATACTATAGCTGTATCTGCGATTACTATGTCTCTACTACAACGAGAATTTACGAAAGTGACAACGAGTATTCGTTGACATTACAAAATTGTCAAACGTGTGTTCGTTGAAATTACAAAGCCTATTTGCTCCTTCATCTTCTGAATGTATTGCTTTCTATGGCTCCTTATGTATTTGCATTTCATTCGTTACACTTTCGCATGAAAAAAACGCTGATGACCCCCCCCTATCAATCTATGTAAGCCTCTCTTCCTGGTGGGTCTTTAATCCAAAGGTGTGAATCTCAGTGCCTGCGCTCTTTGTTTAATCTCAATATTTCTTACAAAAGTTACCTTGATATCCGGAAGCAAGTGCATTCAGAATATTATGATACTGTCTCTTTTCCTGAATATTCTTCTCTGATTAACAGTAATCACCGGCGATTAATGAACTCTGAAAGTGTTGGGGGGGGCATTTGGGGGCCGGGATTTTTCTGCGGAGGAGGGGGCAAATTCAAACAGCGTCTTTATTTTCATACTACACCACTATCGTATACACAACTTAGGAATGAGTTTTAGTATAATATGTTACTTCACTAAATGAAACGGAATAACTTTTCATTCATAGTAGTGGAGTTCTAATCTATTCTTGCTCTCTTTTCCACTCTCAATCTGTTGGACCACAAAAGAGGGGTTAACTTCAAAATAGAATTAAAAAGTTAATACGAACGTCAATACTAGAAGAAAAGTGTAATTTGTCTGCTCTGATTTTTTTTCTTCGAAAAACTTAGAAAAGTGTCGGGAGCTAACCGAAGGGCCAGACAGAATTCGGTGTGTGTGTGTGGGGGGGGGTTGTCCCCTTCTACCACGCCACCACGTAGAATCGCCATTGGATGTTATCACGCTGTATGCAAATTCATTTGCTGTGCAGAAAGTTTAGCCTGCAACTGGAAGTGACTCTGATACTTGAATTTGAATTTGTTCAAATTTCTTTGTTGTGTTGCCATATCCTGCGATGGCAACAAAAATACTTTTGAGTAAAATTAGCAACAAGGTTACTGCAATTGATAGACACTGAAAATAATGCCGTGGAAAGGAAAGTAATGTTAATAATGCAGAGTGCTAAAGGTTAAAACACATTCATTGAAATAGCTGAACTGCACAAAGGAACGTAAAACAGAGAAATGGAAGAAATTGAATTACCACAGGAGACATATATGCAGTGTATTAAAGGTTACGGGTTATAGAGGTAGGCGCTTTCTGGTTTGACGTTAACCATCTGATGGTCAGAGATGAAAACTTGGAGTACATCCTGTCAGCAAGTGTCTAAAATCTGTAATATTGTATTGCCGTTTAATTAATAGATACTGGTAATTAACATTATTCAGACAGTTGACCTCATCTTTATTGTCATATTCATGAAGTTTCAGCCGTTTTAAGCTCCGGACTTCTTCAGGTGATATACGTTGGAAATTCGATCCCTTTATGTAGTCCATGGTGATAGATTGTTCTAATTCCGCGTGCCATGTCTAAGCGGAATTAACTGAATCTGAGATATCCAGATATATGACAAATGGAATTAGAACAATCTACCCACGTAAACTAAATAAAAGTTTCGGTTCGAAATTACAACGTATATCGCCTGAGGAAGCCCGCTGAGTTCAAGTGCCGAAACGTCATAAATATGACAATAAATATGAGAACAACAGTTCGAATGGTGTAAATAGTTATAATACCTCCTCTCAGATATATAGACAAATGACAATATGTAAAACTCCTACTACTTTGAGATGTTTCACCTAAGTTAAGAGCTCTTCAAAAAAATACATTTCAGAAGAAAAGAATATGACTCAAATTAAGTAGCTGAACACATTTCTATCTTAATTCTGTATTTATTGCAATTATATTTCTAACTCATTCCATGGCAAGTTTCCATTTCTCAGGGAGTACATAAATCACATTGTTTCAGTATTAATTTAGTAAGAGCAATCAATGATCAAAAATATATGACAATGTTATTTCAGTCAAATGAGTTAAAATTTAATTTCTAAAACGACAATGTTAATGTAAAATTATACAGAATTTGTCGGATTATTAATATATATATATATATATATATATATATATATATATATATATATATATATGTGTGTGTGTGTGTGTGTGTGTGTGTGTGTGTGTGTTGTGTGTGTGTGTGCTTAATTGTTCCGCTGTATTCGATGTATGAGTGTCAAGCAGCTCAGTTCCGAGGAACTGGCCGCCCAGACACATATGATTTGATAATAGTGGTGAAGGCTTTGTGCCGAACCAACCACACTTTTTGAAGGGCCAAATACAGAGACCTGGTGTACTATGTGCACGACCATCCGCAGTCTAGGGAATTTAGAGTTGTCCTTCTCCTAGTCCAGTTGCCATCCAAGGCTATAGAACCCAGTCTCTCATTTTATTTACCCATAGCTGGAGGAAGAAGAGGAGGACTCATACCTTTCCCAAGGTTATTAGCCGGTAAGTGAATGTAATAGATTCGACTGGAATTAGAACTCGGTTCTCCAATTCCTCAGTCCGAGCCACTATCCACTGTGCTCATATATATATATATATATATATATATATATATATATATATATACAACGGATTATGCATATATATATATATATATATATATATATATATATATATATATATATATATATATATATATATATATACCTTTTACGTCTCATTTTCATACACTTTTGGGGGTAGTTTTAATTTGATGTAACGTGATAGAGAGAGGGGAGAAGGCGGGCGACAGATATGGTCGAAATTAGAGAAGGAAGGGAGACATGGGGATAACTTTAAATCTATTTTATTAAATTACTTAAGAGTAAGTGAGTGTGTATGGACCAGACATTGACCTATTTAATAAGTTATCTTACAGGAAATGAGACAAAGAGAAAAAAGAAGAAAAGATATAAGAAAGTAAATGTGGAAGCAGGAGTGGGAGGAAAAAATGGGGAAAGAAGAAATGGAAGAATAAATTAACATATATAGGCATCTTGCGGTTAATTTGCAAAAAATACAAATTGATATATTTTGCAGTTAGCGATTGACATTAATTTAAAATTAATTAAGAAAATAAAATAGTAAAAAATGTAATGTGAGTTAAACGATAAACAAAATATATTAATATTATTAATATTATTAATAAAAAATAAGGTGTAAAATAATTAAAATCTAAAATTTTAAATTTTAACTCTTAAACTCATAATTAAAAATTTAAATATAAAACAACCTATATATATATATATATATATATATATATATATATATATATATATATATATATATATATAATATTACTTGAAAATTAGCAGGATATTTCCAAAGAGGTTATATATATATATATATATATATATATATATATATATATATAGATAGATAGATAGATAGATAGATAGATAGTTTTATGGCATAGTATATTAATTGGTAAAAGTGCTCAGTATTGAGGATGGAGCGTATGGAAATATAAATTATACAATAAACACTGAGGTCAACATTAAATGGAGTGTTTCTTTCTTGAACGCAATTAAGACATGGCTTGTATAATGCATTCAACATACTGAAGCCGCTCGGTGTCAACACACTTGCAATAATATATATATATATATATATATATATACTGTAAATTCCAGTAAAACATATTTATTTTGTATAGTGTAGTATCCCATAGTAGAAACCGAAATTAGTTTAAATGCAATGAAATGTCCTGGCCATAAATAAACTCCGGAACACTTGCCCTTGAAGAGATACTTTACGCCCTCCCCTTGTCACCAAAAACAAGACCCTTACCAAAAACAAGACGTCCCTTTGAGTTGGACTGCTATCTAAAATGAATTCATCGCAACCATTCCAGACAGGCATTCGAGGGCTGATGGGGATTGGCAATAAGTTTTGTCGGTCTGAAATAAACTGTACCCACATGAGGTAATATTCATTTTATTGCGGCAAAAAACTATATATATATATATATATATATATAGATATATATATATATATATGATAGTAAAAAAAAAATGAAAGAACTATAAGATTCCAAAATTCGCCTGAAGATGAAACAGAACTAATTCTTTTAATTTAATTCTATAATTGAATTTGAAGTTTTAGTTTGTGTTTTCGAAATATAGTTATTCAGTGTAGCGATGGAACCATATTTTAAGTCAGTAATTTATATATATATATATATATATATATATATATATATATATATATATATATATATATATATATATATATATATATATATATGAAAATTTCTCAGAGTTTACCTGTAGAAATAAAGATAATATTTATAAAGGTAACATGCAATAGGAAAACTGTAATAGTTGCCGACGCGTTTCGTCCAATGTGGACTTCTTCAAGGCGAAAGGAAATGAATTTATTAAACAAACTAACTAATAATAATAAAACAAAATGTCCTTAGCAACTGGAAGAATTTAAAGAACGCTATTATCATGCTGTTAACATTTTCTTTTGATTTCTTGAGACTTTTCTGGTTGAAAATGGTTGAATCCGACAACAAGCAATAATACAATATCTCCACACGTGACAGTAAATGACGTAATTTCAATTAACAGTCTGAAAACAGCGTTCTCAAAATTCTTCCAGTTGCTAAGGACATTTTGTTTTGTTATTCCAATAACCAACAATTACTATTCTTAAAAGAGTGCTCAATACAAAGTAGAGCAGATATAATTATTTTTTATAAAAAAATTATAACATAAGTATGTTATAAAATCACTACAAAAATATTATTTTTTCTTTTCTCAATAATTTTGTAGTTTTTAAACTTAATAGTGATTAAATTTGGATTTTAAAAATTGCCAGTTTTTAATTTTAATATTAAATTTTATTATATAATTTTATAATTATTAGTCAGTATAAATTATTTTTAATATTACACGTATTTAAAGATCTGAATAGCTATTATAGCAGGATTTCGTTGTCAAGCTTTTTGAATCTTTCTATACTTCGTTTTTTGATTGGTTATTCTAGCTTTTGTAACAATGTTTCCCCCTAGTGTAGGATCGTTAATTAATCTGAAACTTTTAAAACCATTTATTTTCTTTTCAACATCATCACTTGATAAGACACAGAGTGTGTTGAAACAATATGGCTATTTTTGTAGTGATTTTATAACATACTTATGTACAATTTTTTTTTTTATAAAAATAATTATATATATATATATATATATATATATATATATATATATATATATATAGTGGGTATATGTGTTTTGTGTACAACTGCAAGTCAAATAAACCTAGTAGACCAAGATTGCAAAACTTACGCGTTTAAAATTCACTTAGCTTCCATGTTCAGAGTAAATAAAATATGCAATTTTATAATGCAATTATATGATAAACAAAATACAGATAGTGAAATGTTAAGTTTAAGTTAAATTATGGAGTGTTTTGATAGATTCATTTGTATTTTAGGATCCCAAACACGGACTTCGAGTTTTAACAGCGGTAATGTTGCACACAGAGCTATGCACATGGACCGAGAGACGTTTACATGGGGCCCGCTTCAATGTAAACAGAATCATGTTTGTGCTCTGATTAATGAATGAAAAAAAAAGAACTATGAAAACAGTGAAATGGAAGAAATGAAATTACCGTAGAAAGCATATTTGGCTATTGTATTTGCATGTAGATTCCCATTGTACCCCACCCCAAGGGAAGACAACTCAGTAAATATTAGCTCATGTCAGTGCTCGGCTGGTCGCAAAACCATGCAAACAGCATCGACTTTAATAGTTTTCTTTATTTTACCAGTAAGATGGCCGGGGCAAACTTTCTTTCGCTGTAAGATTACGAAGCTAAGTTTTACTGAAGCATACAATTGTTATAAAATATCTGCCCTATTTATTTGTTACAAAAAAAGAAAAAAAATGTTTGTAACTCAAACGAATTTACTTTCGTGAATTTCAAAGTACTTTCCTTCATGGAGAAACACATCGAAGTATTACAGGTTGGCTATCACTAATCCGGGAATCAGTAATCCGGTACTTATTTAACAAGTGCAATTTTAAATTTCACTAGTCGACACCCCGATCAGTCATTTGTGTTTGCCGAGGCTAGTATATACATCAGCACTTTCTGAGTACTTTCAAACAATATTTCTACTTATATTTTTTTGCATTTTTATAATAAGTTGCAGAAACCTCGAGCCAGTCATGGCTCCAGTGAATAGAGCATGTGATTTTCCATGGCCCCGAAGGTCTAAAAACATATGTTTTCCATAAGAGATTAAGAAGAACATACAATAAACTTTCTTAGGTAACTCAACTAGATTACATGTAAACTTTAATCTACTTGTGTTTCAGTTTGTATGTAGCAAGGATGAAGTTTTATTATAATTCAAATTTAATTACATTTTTTACATTATTACTCAACTTTATTGCCATATTCACAACTTTTCGGCCGTTTTACGCTCCGGCCTTCTTAAGTTGATTGGAATTTCGAACCGAACTCTTTATTTTGTGCAACAGAGTAGATAGTTCTAGTTCTACGTGCCATGCCTCTTCAGGGTGTCGCGGTTATTTCGCTTTAACTCAACTCTCCATATTTTCCTGGTGTGACAATTCTTTTGGTCTTGTCACTGGATCTAACCAACGTCTTTATCCACAGGTCCATGTGTAACCGATATATATATATATATATATATATATATATATATATATATAGAGAGAGAGAGAGAGAGAGATGGCGATATATATATATATATATATATATATATATATATATTCTAACTTCTGTCCTTGAGAAACATATATATATATATATATATATATATATATCTTCTAACTTCTGTCCTTGAGAAACATATATATATATATATATATATATATATATATATATATATATATATATATATATATATATATTCTAACTTCTGTCCTTGAGAAACAACGTATCTCACAAGTTTCAGGTACGATTTCGTTTTTCACCTTTTTTCACGGCTCTTTGACTGTCATAGCTAACCCCCCTCTCATGTCAAATGTCTTATAGATTGAGTTGGATCTTTTCTAATTGATCTCTTTACCGCTAATTTGAAATAATGATTCCTCTTCCTGCTATGACCTCCTGATCCAGTTTTCCTTTCCACAGTTCACTCTTTTTTAAACTTACTCACCATTCTCTTGCCGGTTCTTGAATGGACCTTGAATTTGGAAGTCAGAGCATGAATGTTTGTGCCGTTACTGAAGCCCCGAATAATTTTTTTCTCTCTCCATTCATCATTTGGGATGGGTAACACAAAACGATTTTAACCGGTTCTCTTTCTAGCTGGGTAAGTCGAAGGGATTTTCAATGATTCTTACGACATGATGTCAAGATAGCTACACATCTTATCCAAAAACGTGGAAAAAAACTCAATTAGTTCACTGGTTTTTTTTTAGATAGTAAACATTTTGTGGGATGGACAATTATGTTGTTACACGATTTAGACAATTTTGCTGTTACACCCGGTATATATGTGGCTATATGTGTGCGTGACGTGGTTGGGTGTGTAGTACTGGTAAATTGCTCTCATCTTTGTACATATATGTATTTTTGCAACATAGGTAATTTCGATTTAAATCTGCACGTATAATTCGATAAGCTAAGAAACAGTTGAGACAGAGAGACGTTGTAAAAGAAAAGATGACACCGACCATGAAATCGAGATTAATACAATAATGACGGTAGGATGGAAAAAATTAAAATTAAACCAAGAAGCGTAAAGGCAGAAAAAAAAATACATTTTTCGAATAAGGAAAGGAAAGGACATCAGTAAACGGAAATAAACCTGACATATGTATATTAATTTGCATGTAATTAGAAAGTCTACAAAAAAAGTTTCGAGCAAAGGAAAATGATTTAAGAATGAAAGATCAAGTAAAAAACCACAAAGCTATGTAATAGCGAAAAGCGAAAAGGAAATGAAAGGAAATATCATGGGAAATAATTAAAAGGAGAGAAAGACGAAGGAATTACTAATTTGTATTTTAGGGTATAAAATGAAGTCGAGATTTGGGCCAACGGAGAACAATGAATCTGTGTTCTCTAAGGAGTTAATGGCGACTATAACAGTTCCTTTTTAATCATCGGCTATTACCTCCCTTTCCTCTATTCTTTATTCTGAAAAACGGTTGAACCGCCTCGAGGCCAACAGGATGTGTTTGTGTAAAGCTTAATGAAATAAGATGCACTGTTAGTTAAAGTGGTTCTGGAAGATGACAAAGCGAAAATAAAAGTGGAAACCCCTTGGTCAGCTGACTTTCTCAGTAGAATGTGTGTTGAGAGAGAAAGGATTTAACTGATGAGAAGGAGTAGGCTTAATCATTATTCCTCATGACATCTAAAATATTCAACAATAATTTTTTTTATTTACAATTTACAGTTGATTTTAAAATTGTTAAAAGACATTGTAAACTTTCATGACTGGTATTCGGTAACTTCATATCATGATTTCTATTTTTACATTTCCGTTCTTTTTAAAATATGAATTTTTAAATAGGGTCTTATTCTGTAATTTAACAGATTAAATTTCATTATTTCACAAGATTCTTTCTCCCTTTTTAACTGTAACCTACATTTTCTGGTATCACTATATTTTTTCACTGTATTCGAATTGTAGGAATTCTTAAAATTCTAAAATAAATAATAGAAACAGCTTATTTTTATCTCATGCATTTTCGATCACGTTTTTTTTTTTTCTTTTAATATTTCCAATGCATTTTCACGCCAGTAAATATTTGCGGGTTTTCATTTCAAATCAGTTGACAGAATGTTTTCTCAATACTCGTTACTGATCTTATTATCATAAAGGTTTCAGGATGAGAGCACTCATATTACAAGATCACAGGTTAAAAGCGAAAACCATGTGAAACAAAACATGACCTGATGCTATAACAGGCATGGCTATTATGGCTTCTGGGCTTGTTTTGGAAGTATTAACATGTGTATGAGTACGGGAAATAGGATGACGAATTCGTGTTTCTTCAGTAGTATTGTCTTTTGGATAATTTCATAGCTTACTGTCATTTTATAGCTTGATGTGATGCCAAAGTTTGTGATATATTTAAATCTTCCTCACTATTCCAAATTCCTTATTTATACTCAAAATTTTCTGTTCTGTTACTTATTATGCTTAATATATATTTTCAAGTTTTTAGTAGAATTATATGCCTAACATAATTGTGTAGATTTTCTTCTCCGCTTCTGCTCTTACAATTTTATTACCTGCATTTCTCCGCATCACTGTTTGATACAAAACAATTTAAGTATTTTTTGGTTTTGTTTTTTACTTCCGTTCACATGTAAAGTGTGTTTTTTTTCTTAGAAAGTTATTAAGATTGAGAGAGTTTTTTTCTTAGTATACAAGCGGTGATCATGAGCAAAATCTTTTGTATCTTCGAGAGTGGTACTAGCAGATAGGGCATTTATTAATGTTATTAATATTGAGTAAGTTGGAGAGCAGAACACTAGATTAGTAACGCGAGTGTAAAACTGTGCGAAGTCATAAATACTTTTTTTTTACAGTCCAACAGGTGTAGAGAGGCACATGGTAAATGTGACCGATATGGCAGTGAATAAGTCCTACCAATAATTGTCGGAGCACTATATACACATTTCGGAAAAAAATACGTTATAATGAAGTCAAATATTGCAGAAAAGAAATAATGCAATAAATATAAAATGAAACATATCTTAAGTTTCTTCATTCATGTGTTTATGAGAAACATGAGTTTGAAGAGTCATGGCGATTTCTTCAATGTTTGGGCGAATATTTGATAGGCAATCACTCATTTCATCGTCAAAACATTGAAGAGTTCCCCTCTTTTTGCACTTAATTGTGTTGAGAGCAGAAAAGACTAATTCACATAAATATGAACGAAACGGGTACCCAAATATAATGAAGTAAGTATATATTTATTTCTTATATCTGGATACATATTTCTCTGGAATGCCAGGGCGCACATGTGCGCCAGGGCGTATCATTTGAGAACCACTGGGTTACAGGTTTTGATAAAATCAGCACTTGATTGAAGGCCTTCTTGAGTATCTAGTTGCTTCAGCTGCATCATTCAATATTACAAAAAAAAAAAAAAAACAACTCTTCACATTCTGCCGTAATTCTCTTCCACTACATCTATTCAGGAACAGAGATACAGACTGCATCATCCTAACTGGTTTAATACGAGTAACTGACAAACATATCTGAGATACTCAACGGGGCATTTAGTGTAGACTAGCAGTAGAGCCCGGCGTTGCCCGGGGATGTTACAGTAAGTGATAGATCAAGTATCGACCATCATAAAGACTGAAAAATAAAATTGACAAAGATTATTGTTTAAGGTTGACAGACACGCATGGCTTAATTAGTTTTTTTTTTTTTTTTTTTTACGAATTTGTCAAACCCAAACTCAAACAAAAACATTGTTTTCAATCGTTATGACTGAGTCTATCGATTGAATAGAAGTTTATTATAAACAATTGTCTTGTAAATGAAATTTTTAACGCATTCTGAATGTAAAAATAAAGAAAAAAGTTTGCAAGACAATAAGAAACACTACCTGCCAAAAAAAAAGTGAAGTTTTGTTGAAATCGGTTGAAAAATGTAGGAAATCCGATCCCATATATAAACGAACACACACACACACACACACACACACACACACACACACACACACACACACACACACACAAACAACCTGGGTTTTATAAAAAGTATAACTCGATATGAGTTGTCCCCCTTCCATTCTCGCGATGACTCTTAATCGTGTTTTCAAATTGATTTCGTGCAAAAACAATTGTGTTTTTCCAATTTTTGGCGCTGTCAGAACCACCGCAAAGTAATTTTACGTAGTTCTGTGAAGTTTTGTTGAAATCGATTGAAAAATGTAGGAAATCCGATCTAATATATAAACGTACAGACACACACACACACAACCTGGGTTTTATAATAAGTATGATCATCTGAATTCACAAAGACAAAACGTGCACATGTTAATCCGTCCAAACAATTAATCCCAGCAGCCATAATAGCCATGCTTAGAATCAGAGGGCATTTGTTGCACATGGTTTTCCCTTTCAACCGGTGATCTTGTAATATAAATGCCCTAAAATCGAACAACCTGAAACCATTTGCACAATATTTACAGAGTCAGACGATGTAGATTTCTAAATCGATGCGATACCAGCCTATATCTTGATTTCCTCGATGTAGGACGACGATTGGTGCTATAGACTACAATGTGCCTATGAAAATTGTGACAATAGTGGCTTGAACATCAAACAATCTGAAAATGTCAGTGTCGAGGTTGGTGCATTTCTGGAAATTGTCAATTTCTTTGTCTTTATTGTCTCCAGTAACAACCACACCAATAAGGAGGCATTTTCTTGATTCCTTGTCAGAGTCGCTCATACCTGGTTTTATGACCGCAAGGACGCAATCTGTTTGGTTGTTGAATGTAACGAAAGTCTATTCTAACAGTTCTTTATTTTGATCTTTTTGTCTTGTCGAATTCTTCCAGAATCTTGCTTTCCTGTCAATTACGATCCTAAAAAATTTAAATGCAACGTTTAACGTCATATATTTACTTATTCTGTTCTAATTTTAATAAAATATTTTTTATCTGATACCATTGCCATATCTTGGAGAAGCATTTTTGTAGTGTTTAATCACTGTGTTTGGTCTGTAATCTTTTATATGTCCGACAGTATGGGTGGTAAGATCCCAAAGAATAATGATTTAATTGTCTTTTTTTATACTGGTTCATTTGGGTGTATATACAATTTTTTATTATGTCAGTATAACTCATATAAGATCTTAATATCTGGTAATCCATTTATGGATATCTGGCCAAAACCAGTAGACTTAGGTGTTATTCAATTTTCCTCTTAGAAGTGATCTATTTCCAGATTAGTCTTTGCTGTGTCTTAGAGGTTTCCTTTCTGCAACAATTCCACTTAGCAATTAATATTAATTTTCTTTAAACATGTCACTATATTGTCTGTCATCGTACCAAATGCCCCAATTGCAACTGGTGTGATTGTAACCTTCAACTTCCAAAAAACTTACAAGTTTAAACTTCAATGAATCAGGACTGATTCTTTTCTTTTCTTCCTCCATCTTTATCCTTGTATCAGAAGGACAAGATGGATCAATTATTATTCATTTGCAACAGTATATAATGATCGGTCCGCAGTTCATATACAGATTTTCATTACATTGTCATTGCCATCTCACTGTTTATCTGGTAGTATATATTGTTTGTGGTTCTCTTTGAAATATTTATATTGCTTTCATCCGATACGGGATTCTAGTTCCAAAACCCAAATTGCCAATTTCATCTTTCATTTTTCCTGAATATTTCTTATTACGTCTTGGTATTTTTAATTGCAACATTAGTTTTTGTTAATGTCACAGATTTACTCGTGTGTATGCATCAATTCATTCTGTACTTGCTGATAAAAAATTGGACCTAATTCTCTCACTTTAATGAAAACGCAATTCCTTAAAACCAAACACTTAAATATTATATTATAAAGATACTATTAAACAACAAATTAACCTTACGAATGTATCATTTTCCTTTCGTTGTTAATATATTTAGGCTTGCTTCGTTTACATTTTGATTTAGATATCTCCAGAAATATAACTTGAATATAATTTAAAAAAAATAAAAACTGGCTATAGACGTCAAAATATTACATTTTTATATGTTTTTCCTTGCCTTTCTATTGTTCAACCGTCTCTTTGTATGACGATTAACTACATCTAACTGCAAGGCCTTTGATAAGGAGGTTTTGAGGAGCATTGAACAACCATTTAATTGCTAGTGTTCCTAGGTCCACCCTGACCTGGAGAGGTAGCACCTGTCAGGGTCCCAGCTATGGGCAAATAGTCAACGGTCACACACACAGCAGAAGGGGTGAAAACACTATGAAAGTATAAAAATAGTTTTTATTACCAGCAACACTATTTTGGAAAAAAAATTTAACCAGCTATACATTTTTGAAAAAATAATATTACCAGCAATACATTAAAAAAAAAACAAAAAAAAAAAAAAACATTTCAAGCAATACATTTTTGAAAAAAAAATAATACCCGCAATACATTTTTGAAAAAAATATTACCAGCAATGCATAAAAAAAAAAAAAAAAAAACACAACAAAAAATAAAAAAAAACATCACAAGCAATACATTTTTGAAAAAAGATATTACCAACAATATATTTTTGGAAAGAGAAATTACCAGCAATAAATATCATGTCGACATTAAATAACTCATTCAGGTTGATATGCCGTAAACCAAACCAAACCAAACCAATCTATCGCCCAATAATACACCATAAGTATATCTGTCAAAAATGTAACCCATAATTTTGACAGTATAATAGTTTTTCCTTTAATTCAAGCGGTTTGGGTATAAATCCTTTACACATGATCTTATTTAAAAATCACGTTTAAATTTCTTTTATCCTCGTATACGTTAATTTAATCCATCAACATATGTTGTTTTGATTTCATCCCCATATTGAGAAATCTTGATATTATGCTATATTTATGTTAAATTAATTACTAATTTTCGTTTGTTCTACTTAAATTACATGATACGAATGTTTAAGAATTCGTCTAAGGAATTCGGATTAATCTGTTACTAATTTATCACTCAAATACATAGCATGATTATATTACTAAATAATATCATTCAATTGTCATTTTAACATATGCTCAATAATTACGTTTTCCCCTTTATATAAAAACGTAATTAGTAATAAATGATATTCTAAAGAAGTAGAAAAATTTAAATGACTTATAAAATATTTAAAAAAAAAAAAGATGGAGATTTTAACATGACATTTATTAGAAGCAGGAAATATCCCATTTTTTTTAATTGCAAACATTTTCGGTTTTAACATATTTTTCTCTTCGTCCTTTAGATGTATCGGATTCTGTGCTATGTTAAATGTATACAAAAGAATAAAAAAAACACTTCATATGAGACACTCCTTAGTAATAATAAGCGAAAAAAAGAACTATCTTATAACAAATAATTTCATACATTTTTTTTTTTAGTAAATATTGCTACTTCGACTTCATGAATTTAAGCGTTATATGTACTACAGAGTGGTTCGAAAATACTGTCACCCCTTCAAAAAAAAACTAATGAGAACAATAAAAGATCAAGTAATCATACTTATTATAAAACCCAGGTTGTGTGTGTGAGGGTCTGTAAGTTTATATATTGGATCGGATTTCCTACATTTTTAACCGATTTCAACAAAACTTCACAGGACTACGTAAAATTACCTTGCGGTGGTTCTGACAGCGCGAAAAATTGGAAAAACACAATTGTTTTTGCACGAAATCAATTTGAAAACACGATTAAGAGGCATCGCTGTCGTGAGAATGAAAGGGGGGCAACTCGTATCAAGTTATACTTATTATAAAACCCAGGTTGTGTGTGTGTGTGTGTGTGTGTGTTTGTTTATATATGGGATCGGATTTCCTACATTTTTCAACCGATTTCAACAAAACTTCCCTTTTTTTTGGCAATTAGTGTTTCTTATTGTCTTGCACACTTTTTCTCTTTATTTTTACATTCAGAATGCGTTAAAAATTCCATTTACAAGACAATTGTTTATAATAAAATTTTATTCAATCGGTAGACTCATAACGATTGAAAACAATGTTTTTGTTTGAGTTTGGGTTTGACCAATTCGTAAAAAAAAAAAAAAAACTAATTAAGACATGCGTGTCCGTCAACCTTAAACATTAATCTCTGTCAATTTTATTTTTCAGTCTTTATGGTGGTCGATACTTGATCTATCTCTTACTGTTACATCCCCGGGCAACGCCGGGCTCTACTATTTTCGCGGAAAAAATGATGTGGCGCCATATCTTGTGTGATATTTTACGAAGCTGTGCTTTGTTGATTGTTCCAAAGAGTCTCCAAAAAGCGTCATTCAACTGATGGGTATTCTGGTATCGTTCAGGCGAAACTCTATCCTTGATAATACCTCACAGAGTGTTGAAATATAAAGTTATTTCATGGGTGACTAGACTTTTGGACCACACTGTAGATTTGTCTAGTACTATAATTTAAATACTAGATAAGTCTCATTATATTGTAAAATTGCTGAATGTTTCCAAGTTCTATTCTAATAATTCCTGTCAACTACAGTTTCAAAATTTAAATGCAACGTTAAACGAAACCTTATATTTTTTAATCTAGTTCTTAAATTTTACATTCTGCTCACCATTGCCACAGTTTCTTTCATTCTCAGAAAGCCCTTGCATCTTAGTGGATTTATCGTCTTGCTTGGAATGAAATGCTAAAAACAATGAGTAGGTATTACTTTTAAAAAATGCGCTACTTTTGTCATTAGAAGTTGTGTACCTTGTAATGCATTTTTTAAAATACTATTTTAAAAAATATCCCGCTTTGATATTATACTTGCTGTTGGAGAAAAGTATTTTCCCCAAGAAAGGCGATTTTTATAGAATATGTTCCTAATTTATCGAGCATCGGTTGAAACCATATTTACAAAATCCGTACCTAATTGTGGGTAATGTCTCACTATGACAATTTAGAAGATAAAAAAATATCGCATTGAAAATCAGTTTTTTTAATTCTGGTACACGAACATTTCGATCGTAGAATGTTTTGGTCGAATTTTATTTGAATCACGAATGTTTCATCTGTCTATATTTCGGAGATGATGTGTTGTAACTAATTACACTCTTAATTTTAAATTTCACTTGAAATTCCAACATATATCACCTGTAGATGGCTGGAACGTACAACGGTCTAAACGTTGTGAATTCAACTTTATAGGTCTAATGTCCCCGCTAGAATTCTGATATTCATTCACTAATTATTTTTTCTCTTTCATTAAGAGTATACAGGCAGGCCTAACATCAGGTTTACATTTCTCCCGGGTCTTTTGAAGATGAGTAGAGATTTATCCAGTGTTCTGTTCAGGATTGTGTTTCCGGATCCTTAGGTCAGTTCATTCTTGTCTTTTTTCAGTCACAACAATCTTGGCTTCAAGTCAAGCCTGGACATATCTTTCCTGTATAGCACCAGAAACTTCATGCCCAAACTTACTCTCATACAACACCAGACATGGGCACCTCGCGGTAATGTAATGGTTAAGAAGCTTGTCTCCCTAGATCAATTGTGACTGAGTAGTGAGTTCGATCCTCACTGGGTGCCACATGCTTCTGGCCTTCTGTCACATCTAAGCTACGCCTGGAAAATCACTACAACACCAGACAGTAAACGTCTACGTTGAAGGGCTCATGGGCCTTGTATTTGGTGAATATAAATTTTTTTTTAAAAAATCATGGTTTTCATTTCCTTCTTACAGTATTTTCCCCAACAGCTAGACATTAGCTTTAAATTGCAAATATATTTAAACCAAAATTGTAATTTCTTAAGAAATTGATGTTAATATTTGTTGTTGGTTAGTAGGTTCCTAGTTTTGTCAAGGTACTTGTTATGGCAATTTACCCACGCACGCATGGACACTCCCAGCTATAAATAGGAGCAGGAACTGGCCTTTTGAAGAGGAAAGTTTCCAGCAGTCAGCTCTGACAGTCGGACCGAACATTCTTGCTGTAACGCTCTCGTTTGTATATATCTGTATTACTCTTTCTGTTAATATATTTGTTTAACTCAATTCCTCTCTTTCTGGCTATATTTCTGGCCCTAACAAGGCTACAAAAATACCAAATAGTCTAAAATTGTTTCTATTCAACCTTTTTTTTCTTTTCTTTAAAGAAAAGCTAGCCGATTTCGGATAAAACAATTTTTGAAGCTTTGCTTTTTAAAAATAGTCACCACATTTTTACTTACCTTTGGCACTAAGATATGAAAATGTCGCTATTGCGTTGTACTAAATAAATTAACATGCACCTAAAGAAATCTCATTTACTCATCTTCAAGAGTTATGCTTCAAAATCATCTGCATACGAAAATATCTAAATTTCAAACATTTTCATTAGAGAGGACACAACAAAAATAGAAAATATTAAAACTTATTAGATTTTATATGATTTCAAAAATGAATGCATCATATACCTTGGTATCCAACTATTAAAATATATAATTTGATTAAAGTAATTATATAATTTCTATAATCAAATTTTATCAAAATACCGCTGTATTTTATCGCCAAAAGATATTCCATTTTTGAACATATCTATCCACATTTTTATGGATGAACGTTTGAGGTATTCCAGCCATAAAGCACTTCTAGAGCAATAAATTATATAATATATTTGTATTTTTATAAGGTCGACTCTGTAAAATATATGTAATTTAAATAGGCAATATAATACAGGATATCATTTTTTGAATTCCAGAAAAGGTGTATATACATAGAATAAATGGAAAAGAATTATTTAAAAGAGGAAAATAATCAATTATATTTTATGTTCTCGGACAGAATGAGCCAATACTTATTTACGATGCTATAGATAAGGCTTAACTGACTCAATCCATTCGCCAACATAGGAACATTGACGGAAAGATGACTCAGATCATTTATACGTAAAATAGACTTAGATATATACTTAGGCGATATAAATAGAGATATATGCAACTGATGCTATATGAGTATACATTTTGTGCGATGCGTAAATATCTTTATCCGTCAGTATCTCTCTCTCTATAGAAGTGCTTTATAAAGAGGTTTGCGCATGTTAATATTTATTCATATACATGAATATAATAAATATTATATATCTATATCTTACCTTAATATATTAATTCGATTAATTCAATTTATATACAGAATATATTAGATATAAGCAAATCTAAAGTAAGGTACAATCTCATTTTATTCAGCGTCATATCCATATTTGGGGTCCCTCAAACTCATGCGCATATAACAACCATTCCTGTATTTTGGAGTGGATTTTCCAAGATATT